>CAEFZY010044593.1:0-43611 GCA_903066815.1 Brachyrhaphis roseni
TAATAAAAGAGAAGCTGCGTTTCAGGAAAAAAAAAAAAAAAGAGAGAGAAAAAAAAAATATATAAAAAAATATAAAAAAAAAAAAATATATATATATATATATATATATATATATATATATAATAAAATAATTGTTTATTCATTGTACATTTCCTAGTAGCACCACATTTCATGGATATTTCTTGATCTACTTGCAAAGTCGCCATTATTCTCTCAGCATGGACAGCAGGGTGAGGTGAGCGGTAATGAACGGCATCAGAGTGAGGCAGAGAAAAAGGCCAGGCCTCGTCTCGGGGAGATTTTTTTGCTCCTGTAGCACACAGAGCGTGATGTCAGCGGTGGCAGCGCTGTTGTAATGGACTTGGTGGGGGTGATGGCGTCATTTTCTGCCCTAGCGTAGCCTCCTGCTCTCGATAGCGAAGGGGGAGACGGATCTTAGGCCGACGCGACCGTGGCTCCCTTAGCCGGGAGCGAGTACCGCGGAGCCGGACAGAGCACCCCGGGAAACATGGAGGCTGCGGACGAGGAGCTGCGGGCCGGCTCTCGGGTACCTGTCACTATCGATCATGTTGTTAACGACACGCTGGTGGTGACGCTGACCTACCGAGAAAGAAGCTACACGGGGATATTACTCGATTCCAACAAAAAGTGAGTAATTTTATGGACTTTTTAATTTTTCCCAGAAATTATTCTCTGCCATAGCGTGCTAACGGCTATGTGAGATGCTAGCTCCTTAGCTTTGTAGCAGCTAACTGGGCCCTCAGAAAAAAGACATGGGTTATTGTAGCTGACAGGGGAGCTAACGGCTAACTTTGGTGGCTAATCATAAACTGATATTTCACTCTACGTTATAAAACGGCAGAGTATCAGTTTTCCCGTTGTGAAAATAGTAATTTCATTTTATAAGATTAGAGACTGCAGTGATTGATAACTTACATTGTGCAGCAGCTACTGTTTCTGAATTCATCAATAGCTTATTGTTAGCCTTATCAAATGCTGAAGAAGCTCAAAGAAACTGAATAAAAGCAGGTCGGTGAATCAGACAGTGATGTGTTTATCCACACAAATTGATTAAAATGACTTTTCTGCTGTGCTGTTTAAAATAATCCAAAGTATTTGTGTTAATTTGAGGTACAGCTCTGTTATACCCAGGGACCCCTGGTTCATAAGAATCATGGAAAATTACAAATTTAATGGATTTAATGTTTGGCTGTTTTGACTTCATCCAACTTGTAATAACCCGTGACCCTGGTTCTGTTTGGCATTGAAGGCCCTTCTCTGTGATTATAAGCCCATTCCTGCTCAAGTATAAGAGAAATAAAGAGGTCAAGACTATTGTGACATTATTAGTGTCTAATTATTTCATGTTTTTGTTTACCTCAACTGTCAGCTCTGTGTTGCGCACCTTAAAAGCCGATGGCTTACACTATTTATAGCCTAGCAGAATCAAAATCTGACCAGCTTTGGCCCTTCTTTATGCAACAGCTCAAGCTGCTCTGAGAACAAACTACTTAAATGAGGGGAAAAGGAGGCCTTGAAATAACCCGAAATAGACCTCTATTTCAGGCCTAGTCAAAAACCAAATCTGACTCCTTCTTCCTTTTCAGCTTTGGGAAAATCATTTCCTCTCATTGTTTTTCTCTGCTTTTTAAAGATATCCTTGTGTATTCGTATCATTCAAACTAATCTCCACTATCTAGTTGCTGTACGCCAAGTGAAGTGCCAGCAGCTTTAGTGAATCACTGCTCATCATATTGTGCGTCCTTGTGCTATGTTTAACAAGCACGGCCTGTTCCCTGTAACAGGCAGCACCGTTCGTGTGCTGTCAGTCGCAATGGAGGTTAATATTTGGCAGCTTTGGGGCACATATAGAAAGGTTTGAGAGGAACAAACATCGCCAGGAGACTATAACACACCGAGCCATGCCAGCTCCTTCTCTCGGGGACGAAAATGGGCTCCCCAAACGTGTACTAATTAATAATCTCACCACACAGGAGCCCTGAGTAGACATGGATGCAAAAACAAACTGAAATCTCCTGGTTGCATCTCTGAATCCCGAGTGATTCATGGGATTGTTTTTGTTCAGTCAGATGTTTGAAAGGCTAGGAGGGGGAGCGCCTGGGCATCCTGTAGACTCTTTGTTTGCTGTCTCCTGACTACAGCAGTTCAGCCATGTTACTTTTTTGCCTGCCAGCCACCTCTTGATGACTTCTCGGTCGTTTGGCCTTCATTAGACATGTTTATCGATCCCAGGATATGAAAGAAGATGCGTACAATCAAGCAGGGAAAGTGGGTGATACTATTGCTCTGCTGTTGTAGCCTGAGGCATAAGGAGAGATTACTGCACAGCTCGCTCAGCAGAACCCAACCCCCACTCTATAAGAACTTTGAGAACGCAGGTGACGAGCAGCGTGGTTCAGTCCTGTCGTAGAGAAACAGAACTATTCACGTTTCTCTTCTTTTTTTTAGCTCTTTTGCTGCTTAATTTTTCTCTTAGACTATTTTAACATCTCTATTGACACTTAATAGCACCCTGGTAAAAATATGTGTAAACAACTTTAAAATAAATTAGTCTTTTATGGCAGCAGCTTCATCTCACATGGAAAAAACTATCAAAACCAAACCTTTCATTTGATTGCATTATTTCATTTGGGGGGAAAATACACAATACAAAAAGCACTGGTGCCACACCTTTATTTGTATCCAACAAATGCTACAAAGGGCTTAAGAAAAATCCTACTTAACTTTTATTTGTTTTAATGATCACAGCATCTCTAACCTTTTAATTATGAATTCATTGCTTTTTGTGTCTCTGGGATGTGCATATGACAAGACCAGAACCCTTCAAAACAAAACATGATGTAGTTATAATTAAGCACCTAAAATTTGAAACAACTAGAGGTAACATCAAAAATATCTTCATAGGTAATTATTGGTGATTTGTTGATAAGATTAGCATCTTGGCCCACAGTCTCATTAGCAACCATTAGATGACATCTACTTCCCAGCTGGTTTTCTATTGAGACCATTGCACAAAGTATACAGAAACATTTGTCTATCCTACCATCCCAAATTTAATTGTGTAGACTTCTCTACATATTACTTGTCAGACCCTGAGTCGGGACTTGGTAAAACCTCTTTTTTTTTTATCCATAACTTTGAGTATAAAGGTCAGGATGTATTATTTTCCAGTGGTCCTAATCCTGTTCTCTAGTCCACACATAGAGGAGTAGCTGTAAAGTCAATAACTAAATACATTTTTGCTAGTTGGTAATCTGCACTTAATTTCACTGCACTGGTTTAGAACTTTTGATCAAATTAACAAAATTGTAATCTATTTATGATTAGGTTTACCTTGTTATGGATTTTTGTGTATGAATTAGATGACTTTCTTATAAGACTGTACTCAATTAAACTTTGCTTCAGTCAGATGAGAAGAAAAACTCTAGGTGTCATAAAACATAGAATGAATATCTCACAAAGAATCTGATTGGCACTTTTTGGTATGGAGGAGGATTGGTCATACTGTGGGCTTGTTTTAAATGAATGGGGATACTTGTTAATAGTCCATGGTATCATGAATTATTAGATATAAGGGGCACCCAAAAGTCTCCCAAAATCTATCAGCAATCGGCTAATACTCGCATGGGAAACCAATCTTTTCTACCTCCACAAACGTCTGAAAATCAGCCTCAGTTGTGATAGAGGGCTGACTGTTAGATCCGGTCACATTGGACTGTAGCACAGGGAATTCTGGGTAAATACAACCAAAACAAACGCACAAGTCTAACGCTAGCGGGTGAAATGGCTCGTGGTCTTTTAACAAAGACGAAAGACAAATCCTACAATGGCTAAAATCTGACAGTGCTTCATTTCTGTTTACATTTCAAGTTGCGCTCAGTGTCTCTTTATGTTGTTTCCTTTAGTGGTTCTTGGTGCAGCGCCATCACAGGCAAGGAGGGGCACAAGTTTTTCAAAGAGTTTGTTTTCTTTGACACAGTGCAGTGTGAAAGTGAACCGCAGCAGCTGAAGATGCAGCAAATGTTGCAACTTTGGTTGCATCATCTAACGGATGATGATCCAGAGTGAAAACCCCTAAATCAAATCTGGTGGTCTTTCTCAGACAATTGAATATGTTTTAGTAATGTTTGGCTGTCTCAACACTGAATTAGCTCAGAAAAGATTAAACCAGACATTCCATACAACGTTCCATACAAAAAAATTTCGAATTAAAGTTTGAGAGCTTATGCTACTGGTATAAAATATTTATTTATTGTACTGCTTTTATGTATGCCAAAATAAATACGTACATTTCTGATATGCAAGTAATTGTCTCTATTGTCTTTTTCTTCTGGACTTTAGGACTGGACTCTTCTGTCTGCCAGATTTCACAGCTAAACTTGGTGACTGCCCCATCACGAAGCCAGACTGTGAAATCCCAGAAATCTTGAACGAGGAGCCGGTTGCTAAATCTCCGAGCCAGGCCTCACATAGACCAAAGGATGAAAACTCGGTCCCTGAAAGTAGTGAACCAACAGCACCTCCGTTTCCACCCTGCCCCATCCCCACGCCCGTGCCAGCTGGACAGACTCCTTTCCCTCCTTATTTTGAAGGAGCGCCGTTCCCTCCACCTTTATGGGTGCGCCACACCTACAGCCAGTGGGTACCTCAACCCCCTCCGCGACCAATCAAGAGGAAGAAGAGGCGGTCGCGAGAGCCGGGGCGTATGACCATCAGCACCATTCGACTGCGGCCGCGACAGGTTCTGTGTGAAAAGTGTAAAAACACACTTAATAGCGACGAGGACAGCAAAGACGGCATTAGCAACAATAAGACTTCTAGAAAAGAGAATACTCTGCAGAGTGACGATGACGGGGATTATAAGGACAACCCAGCGAAGCTGTCGAGAAAAGAGGACGTCATCACAACGAAGGACGCCAAAAGACGAGAAAACGCCCCTGTCCTCGATAGCAAGCGCTTCCGAAAGGACAAAAGGGGCGAGGCTGACGTTGCAGCAAGTGATGTTATCCCTCACAGCCCTGTCATAAAGATTTCCTACAGCACTCCACAAGGAAAGGGGGAGGTCATGAAGATCCCATCCCGGGTGCATGGCTCAATCAAACCCTTCTGCCCAAAACAGCTGGTGCAAAACGGCGTGGGAGGAAACGGCAAGAGGTCCACGGACGTCACTAAGGACCAGCGGCACATTTTGGATGCCACTAGGTCCGGCCTCACTGTCTCTATTCCAAAACTCAAACTAACCCGGCCTTTCGCAACGGTGAACCAAGGCTCGTCCTGTCCAAAGATCCTGTTGAGACCGCCTCAGAGTCAGGGAGAGGAGACCATGATGGAGTACGAGGCGGAACTGGTTGGGGGCAGCCGGAGACGGAGCCCCAGGGGGCCTGGTTCCTGCATCCCCCACTCTGAAGACTCTGGGGAGGGGAAGAACTCGTTGGAGTTGTGGTCAGGGAGTTCTGGGGAGGAGGCAGACCGCAGCCACAGCGACCTGACCCTCCTGATCAACTTCCGGAAGCGCAAAGCGGACTCATCCAGCCTGTCCGTGTGCAGCAGCGACAGCCTGGACGAGTCCAAGTCCTTCAGCTCCGAAGGGACGTCGCCAGAGCTGTGCGACCTAGCGCCGGGCGAAGACCTGTCCGTCACCTCGTCCTCCGTGACTCCGCGCGAGGATTGCAAGACAGTGCCGCCGCTCACAGTGCGCCTCCACACCCGCAGCATGACGAAGTGCGTAACGGAGGAGGGCCACGCCGTGGCGGTGGGCGACATCGTGTGGGGAAAGATCCACGGCTTCCCCTGGTGGCCGGCCCGGGTGCTCAGCATCAGCGGCACCCGGAAGCAGGAGTCCGACGGCTGCGAGGCCCAGTGGCCCCAGGCGAAGGTGGCGTGGTTCGGCTCACCCACCACCTCCCAGCTGTCCGTAGCCAAGCTGTCGCCCTTCAGAGATCTCTTCAGGTCCCGCTTCAACCGCAAGAAGAAAGGGATGTACCGGAGAGCCATCTTGGAGGCAGCCAAGGCCGTGGGTCACATGGGACCAGAGATTACGTCACTGCTTTCCCACTGCGACACGTAGGTCTGTCCCAGTTAGTACAGGAGCGGTTAGCTCTGTTATTAAAATCAACACAACTGTGTAAAATCAGCATCTTCGCTTAAAAATCAGCACCTTCTCTTAATAAAAAAATCAACACTTCTGCCTTAAAAAATTTAGTAGCTCTGATCAATAAATAAAATAAAACTTTTAATACCAGCAGGGATTTGAAAACTATTGAGTTGTTGGGAGCAGTGATGGTTAAACAGTCTAAACAGAAAAGTCCCACTTTTTCCCTTCTGTGTGTATTTCTGGCCAATATTTGTTGTACTTAATCAAACAGTTCCAAAGTATTGAGGTCTAGAAAAACATAATTTGATTAGTTTAGTCTGGATCGCTGCAGAAAAAGAAGATTGTGAAGAGAAGGGTGTTTTTTCAAAAAGGAGTCATTTCTCTTATTTAAGCATTGAAACTCATAATTTAGACTTTTCAGCCAGAATATAGATATTTTAGTTCAGACGGTACCTAAAGGATCTTTATTTATTGTTGGATGAGCCAGTCCACATTTGACGTCCTGGGTGGGACAGATTTGGAGACTGAGCTTATCTGCGCTTGTCTACATGCCAAAAAAAAGCTGTGACTAAAACCTTCAGCTAACTTTAGCACAGTGTTGTTTGATGATCTGAGGAACATACAGATGATAAACCACTGCATTTTCACAGTAAACATTTTCTACTTAAATGTTATTAGAGCCTCAGAAACCAGAAGTTTTAAATTTTAACATAGAAAATGTGTTTTAGGACTGTAAAAACAACAAAAAAAGTGACTTTATGCTGGTCAGTAAAAACCTGATCAGCTCTTTTCTAGTTAATTTGTTCTTTAACTGATTCTAAGATGATCTAAATCCAACTTCAAGTGTCCATTTAACACTCAGCTGTTATGTAACATTTCATTATTTACAAATAAAAATCTGAAAAGTGTAGCTAGTTTCAGCCTACACTTTGTAGATTTACCTTTCGATAAATCACAGCTACAGCTATTTTTGAGATTCATCATCAAAAGCAAAGGTGTACAAGATGAGGCTCGGGGCCATTTGTGGCCCTGGACTGATTTTGTGCGGCCCCCTGACCACAATTCAAGAATACATTAAGTGAACTAGGACAGAACTACAACATTTAAATTAAAATCTACTTACAGTGATGTTAGATTTGACACAGTGATCATATTGTCATGCTAACTTGGACCACGTCTACATATTGATTTATACTCTGAAGTACACCAAATCTACTTTTATTTGTTGTGTTAAAACTTGGCTAAATACAGAAGTGTTTTCAGATGAAGTCTGACCTAGATCCTGTTTTTATCGCTGAGAACAGACAAAATATTGTTTCAGTTTTCTTCAGTCGAGCCCAAAATAATCAGCAGACTGGATGCCTGTTAGCTTCTTCCTCAAGGTTCAAAGAGTTTATCTGTCATTTCAGCTCGTTAAAACATGAGGTGGAACAAAATTAGTTACTCTGATCCCAGTTTAATCCTCATAACAAAATTAATAAAAGGTATGAAATAAAAAATTTAATAAAATAAAAATTAGCAAAATAATACAAAATAACTAACTAGTATAAGCAGCAAAATTAGTAGGAAACTTGGATTCTCAGTTGGATTTAGGTCTGGACTTTGACTAGGCTGTTGTAACATGACAATGCTTTAATGGCTGTTATGTGTTGTACTGTTGGAAGATGAACATGATGTATGGGCTGCAACCGAGGATTATTTTAGTCATCGATTAATATATAAATTTATTCTGATGATTACTCAGATTTAAAAAATTGGCACGTTCTACAGATTTTTCATTTAACCACTTAAGCCTTAATACCTTAAAAGATTTGCAAATAACTTACAAAGGACAAAAACAATTCACTGCCTAAAGTGCAACAAAATTCACTTACATCAGTTTTTAATTTAAATGTAAAATGCGTATATTTTTTGCACAGTTTTGGCTTAATGACTTCCCTGAATATGCTTTTTTTTTTAGTCTGTATACTGCAGTTAATGTTTATTTGATTACTAAATTAGTTAAAATTATAATTAATCTGATAAATAGTTTCATCCCTATTTGAATGTTTGACAGAAACTTTAAATTTGAGCTCATCTGAGATCAAATTGATATTTTTGAACTTCCTGACCCGTCTGCTGTCCTGCTTTGTCTTCATGATGCTGTTTGTTCTCTAACGAACAAATAAGACACAGGTGGACCTTGTTTACCAGTCAGCAGACTTCTGAAGGCAGCTAATATGGATTTTATTCATGGATGTCAGAGTGAAGTTAACTGCCACATAAAATCCCAGCCAAACACTTTAAATAAGTTCTATTTTTGCAAGGTATCCCTGCTTTTTTGGAGCTATAAAAAAAGCTGAGTTATTGCGTCTTGCTGTCGTTGAAGTACTTTTAAATCCAGACAGCAGATTCAGCCAAGTTAAATCTGTTGAACTGCAATAGCATGTGGTTTCAGTTGTGTGTCAAAAGCACTTTGTCATGAGTCTGTTCTGAGCTCCTTCCTCTGGTTTCTGGGGGTTAGTGACCGAGAAAACGCAGCTGCTGCACAGGCAGCGAGCGCAGGTCTTTGACGCGCATTTCAACGTGAAAGCATGTCGTGTTTACAGCGGCAGGCCTGCATTTTTCAGCTCTTTTGTGAGGACAAACTGAAAAGGAATTGAGTCTGGCCTCTATTAGCTGATTTTTCCAGTCATCATACAGGAAGCGCTTCTCTTGATCCCTCTGCCACATAAAGCTCCGAAGTGGTGGGAAAAGCTGCTGACGTTCACCTCAGAGTTCCTCCACGTTAAAAATGTCATGACGGACCGACTTGCTAAAATTTTCATACCAATTCTGGTCACTTTATGTCCACAAACCTCAGTCTATAAAGGATTTTATGTAAAAGAGACACAAAGTAAATCGAGTCCATCTGTGTCCAATCTGACCTGAGTGTAAATCCAGATGTTCTCTGAAGGCCTTGGAGGTTTCTAAATGAACAAACAGCATCATGACGACCAAGGCGATGAAACTTGGTGGTGGCAGCATCATGCTGTGGGGAGGCTTTTCTTCAGGAGGGACAGAGAAGAGATACAGATGAATGAAGCTTCAAATAATTGCTTGAAGCAATAATGGTTCAAGTGATTATTGTTTTAATATTTGACAATTGATCGGATAAAAATTTGGCACATTCTGCCTATTTTTCATTTAACCTCTTAAACCTTTGAACACAATATTAGAAACAGATGAAAGGGTGCAAATATGCAAATAATTTATCTGCTTTTTTAAATATGAAAATCAACATTTTGTTGCCTAAAATGCAGTAACAGCATTTCTTTAGTGAATGTTTGATCATTTATAGCAAAGGATGCAACTAAAAAACTCCTTCTGATGTCAACTGGAAAAGCTTTTTTGTTTGATTTAACATTAATACAGAGTAGAGGATAAGCTTGATTATTTTTTTGTATGAACCGATTAATAATTGGAGAGCAGAAGTTGTTTATTTCTAGATTTCATTTAAGAATTTGAAGCTAAAGCTATGCATGTTTACAAAAAAATGTTTTTTTTATTTTAAAATGCAAAACGTATACATTTCTAGTACAGTTTTGGATTAATGAGTGTGTTGTTTTTTTCAGGAATTGGTCTTTTTTTAGTCTGTATACTCCAGTTAATTGATTACTAAATGAGTTGACGATTATTTCAGTAATCGATTAATCGTTTCAGTTATAGATGGAGCTACATGCAAACCTTTAACAGGTGAAAATTGTGCGTCAGTGTGTCCTACCTTATCTATCAGAAAATCCCATTCAAATGCTCTCACCTGAGTGGTTGAAGCAAGATTAAAGGACTTCATTGTTTCAGCTGGAACTGATTGGTTTTGTCTGTATTTGTTCTGCAGAGGCTGAGGACCAAACAGACGTCTCCGAGGTTTTTCTGGATTCTCAGACTCAGTCATCAAGGTCCAGGAGTGGGAGTACGTGCCGTTGCCATGGCTACTATTTATATACCTGTTTTTTTTTTGTTGTTGTTGTTGTTGTTTTTCATAAGGCTGGCAGAAGATGGATTATTATTATTATTATTATTATTATTGTTATTGAGACTGGATAAGGGAGCAAAAACTGAAAAAAACTAAAAAGACCAGGAATCTCATGGGTCTTCTATGAACTCTGAACTTTTTTGTTATTTTCTAGGTTTTATCATATTTCTATAGAGCCGCATAACAAACACTACATGGACCCAAATGTATTTATTCCCCTTCAGTCCTCCTTCCCTGTTAGTTTTTTGAAAAACCCTTGTAGTTTGCTGCTGTTTTTCCACGTCTGAAAGTCTTACTCTTCACTTTTGAAAATGTGAACGCTCCATCCAGAGACGGCAACATTTGGAGGATGCGTTCGGACCGAACTCCAGAGTCACGTCGCGTCTGTTTCCCCCCCCCCCGTCCCGTTTCACTTCTTAACTATTCAGATATCCTGAAAACCATCTTCACATTTAATTATTTAAAGTGACACATTTTAAAGAAAAAAAAGCACTTTATCTGTACCTTGGTGGCCTGCTGTGAGCTCACTGTCTGAAACGCTATTGAGAGACACAACCTCGATAGTCAGCAGCGGAGCACAGAAGTCTTTGTGGTTGACTATCTACGGCCTTGGAGATACAAAACTAAAACCATAATTTTTTTGTTTCTTATTTTATTTTAAAAGTTAAATTCATGAGAAAACTGGACACAATGGTTTTTTTTTTTGTTAGTTTTTCTTAACGCTCACTACAAAAACAAATCCACCGGTGAACATTTATCAACAACGCCCCCCCTATGCATTATCAGTTAAAGCTTTATGAGTTACTTTCTTTCAGAGGAAAAAATACAAATAAATACCATGCTGTAAGAATACTGTGAATTCAGCTGCTGACTGGGACTGAAGGACAAAAGAAGAAAAAAGCTGGCTTGCAACTAGTCGCAGTATTTTGGGTGAAATGGCGGCTGCAGCCCTGACTTTTAGTGACTTTTAGCGTTGTAAATCCAGTGCAGTGAAGCGGTCAGTATTTAAAAGTTAACTGAAGATTGCACAGGCACGACTCCTTTCTTCCAGCCCAGAACCGGAAAAGCAGGCTCAGTTTAGTTGACAGAATTATAATTATTATTATTTTTCAAAAAGAGCTGCTCCCTTCTTCCTGTTTTGATAATCTTCGTTGTGAAGCTGTTGTCAGGCGCAGCTGGAGCGTACGCCTGAGACGGGAGGCGGTCGTCTTCCCATGGATGAGCAACATGGCCGTTTACTGCTGCCCACGTCAGTCAATGCTATTGACTACTTTATGTTTCTTTCTTTTTTTTTTTTTTTTTTTTTACCTGTACTGTACATAAAATAAAATATACAAGCAATATTGGTGCGGTTGTGTATAATTTGTGGCTATTAAAAAGGTGTTAAAACATAAAAAAGAGCCTTTTAAAGTGATGCTTTATAAGTGATTATTATGGTTAATATGAATTCAAATTAATATATCATTAGAAAGAATTTTTGACAGTTGTCCATTACGGCCATTGTAGACAAAGAAAATAAGTTAATTTCTGCCAAAAAAATCTAAAATTTTGAGATTAATCTGAGATATTTTCTTGTAAAAAACAAGAACATTTCTGAATTTCAGTAAAAATTTTGCCTCAAATTTTGGGATTAATCTCTAAAAGAGTTCAATAACGCTTGTGTTTTTTGATGGAGCTCCTTATTTGTCTTTTGTTTGTAGCACATTTTGACGCTGTATAGTGTCGTATTTTCTTCAAGTTGACTTGGCTCAACATTGAAGCTAAGAAGCCTTTTTATTGCCAGTGCTATGAGTTGAAGTTAGTTTTGGAGTTGGGCCTGTTATTTTTAATTTCTTGCTGGGTTTCAGATGCTTAATCAAGGGCTGCTGCTTTGGCTTCTGTTTCCATGTGGAAATAATTGTAAACTTTTCTAAAATGTTGAAAGGACTGATTTTCACAGTGTAGCAGTTTATGACAGATTAAATAATCATAAAGTCCTCCATTTTGTTTGTTGTTTCTCCCTTACTCCACATCCAGAAAGCTGATCCGTGTCAGACGTGTTGATTTGTTGTCTCCGTGCTTTAAATAGGACTGTTTAGGTATGTCTGTTGCATAACCAGTCTGTGCAGCACAGAGGATAGGATGGTCAAAGTGAAGTGACCCATTCCTGGTGACGTCCAGGCCGGATCATTTCAGCTCTTGGTTCAATTCTTCCCCCACAAACCCACCTCACAGCTGCTCCTGTTTCCCGAGGACCAAAGTAAACGAACCAGTGAGGCCTGAATAACGGTGGGTGTCACAATGGATAGTCTAGAAATAAACCAGTTTGAGCTTTAAAGGTCAATACTATCTCTGCTACAACCTGTAATGTAGCTGGCCTCATTCATTGGATCCTTCTTTTGACTAATTTCTTCTGTTAGGTGATATTTTTGTTTGCCTGGTTTTAAAACACCAGGAATAACAGTTTCATATTTACCAGTAACCTTAGTAGGAAGTAAAAAAAATTACCTGAAACTGACAGAGTGTACTTTAGTCTGATGAAACCAATCTTGAGCTTGGTCATAATTTCAAACGCTACATTTGGCACAAAAACAACTCTTAAGCAAAACCAAAAGAACACCATGAGCCACTGTGAAACAGAAAGGAGGCAGCATTATTAACTTGGGTTACTTTTTTCAGATGGAGCTGAGTTTTTCTTCAAGATGGATGAAGTTATGAATTGTTCAAAACCCTTGTGGTTCCAGAAAACTGGATACTAAGAGGGAATTTACATTTTCTGCATCACAGTGAGTAGAAGCTTACACACTAATGAACAAGAGTAACTTCATGAAACTAATACTTAATTTCTGGAATGACTTAGCTATGGTTTCATAACTAAATTTGACAGAAAAACTAAGACATTTGAGGCCAAGAGATGTTCTCATGCCCCGATGGATTTGGAGAATTTTTACTAGGTAAAGTGGGCAAATATTGTCAAAATCAGGAATGCTAATGTACTCCTACTGAAGAAGGTAGAGTCCTTGAACTGAACCAAAAAGTGATTCAACGATGCATTTACAACATCCCTATTTAGTCCACTTTAATTAATTAAAACAAAACTAGAAAGTCAGATTTGTTTGGATAGGTGTGAATTTGCAATCAGACTCCGATGTGGACCCGAAAAAGTGATTGAATGCGAATGTAAAAAGCAGGAAGTGTACTACAGTGCAGGGCATTCTGGGTAAAAACAACCAAAACAAGAGAAACTTGGTAGTCTTTTACCAATAAATCTGTATTTCTCTTCAGATTCCTCAAAATGAAGATTTTATATTTTTATATATATTTATCAGCATTTTCTTCTGCAAAGTCTTTAAAAAGGGAGAGAAACAAATAATTTAATTTCCATAAATTGATGCATTTGCCTCAAAAAACTTCAGTGTTTTCAGTACAGCATGTCCTAAACATGCAGGATTGAACAGGTGTCCCAGTGTTGACATGAAAACAAGCGCACCTTTGCACATGCTTGCACAACAAACACGCTCTGCTTTGGGGTAATCTCTGAGTTTCCTGGAGTCGACATGGAGCCACATCTTTCATTCATTATTACATCTCAGTAAAACATTCCATGTGTCTCTCATGGACAGATGTGCACTGGAAAATAAAGTTGCATCACTCCTTCCCCCAACATCTTCCTCCTTCATGGATCAGCGGAGCCTAAATCTGGAACAAAGACGGGGGGAAAAACTACGAGGCACATGGTAGTGAGATGCTGTGTGCAATTACTGCTAATGATATGCCTCCATGCAAGCTGCGGCCTTAATTAACTTTGCAGGAAGCCAGGCCTGTGCGAGCTCAGCGTGAGGGGATGCAGACCCAGAACTTGAAGCCAAATCTAAGAAAGCACACCTGTCCTTGACGTTGCTCAGACAAACATGCCTGTTATCCCAGATTAGACCTGCTGGGTGGTCCTGAGTGAGGAGTAACATGATACGGATGTTGGAGGTTTTATCCCGCAGAAAGGAGTTAAAACTGAGGCTCACACAAGAAGTTCTGGTCGGGATGAGGCTAACCGCTGGTGGCAGAGGTGGATCTTAAAATGGAACCCGAGGTACGAGGACAATTACAAGTTGTGTTTCCATTACAAGTGTGCAAAACTTTGTTTATATTCCACTAATGTCGGCAAAAACACAGTTTTGCAATATGGTGTTTTTACTAAGTAAGAAAAATAATTAAAATCACACATGAATAAGTTTGTTCACGTGATACGTCATTAAAAGACATACCGCACCATCTTCCTCCTCCCACTTCCAACAGTCTTCTTCGTCTTCTCTGCAAGTAGTAACATCCGGTTGTTGATCACATGATTCACATGATGCAAAAAATGTGTTTCCATTGCGGTTTTACGAAATGCACAAATTTTGATATAGCTGAAAAACAACGTCATCCTAGCGTCAAACGTTTTGATGGAAAAACGTGTTTTTTCCAAAATTGATGTTTCTATTTAGCAGAGTTATTTTCATAATTTCACAATTCTCAATTGCCACAAACACACACTCAAAATAATTAATAATTCATTGTTAAATGTGACAATAAGCATCAAGTTTATGGGTTATTGTTGACATTTTAATGCATTAACTTTACACCCTTATGCACCCTTTGAGGTGAGTATTAGTGTCAGTTTTTCATGATTTGGAAATTGCTACATCTGTTATTTTAGAATCGTTATCTTATTTGCATTAGTTTTGTTTTTTCATTTTAGTCTCCAGAATTCAGATGTAATCTTAAAATTTTTCCATCTGGTGACATTATTTTTAAGCATTAAATCAGATATTCTGATCAGTTACTTGAGTTGCCTGTTAAATTGATATATTTTGCTTTAAATGTGATAAAAATATGTTTAAGTATTGCTACTTTTACCTGAGTACAACTTTTATGTCCTCTACCCACCTCTTCCCTACGAGTAAATCACTCTTTGACTAAATAAGAGAAATATTTAGTCAGATACATTTTGCCCAGTGCTGTCATTACACATCAAAATGTTAGTGTTTCATTTATTATGCTTCAAAAGCAACTCTAAGCAGGTGGTTTAATGACCTAATGCATAAATCATGACTTCATCCAGTTTCTGCCACCATCATTTTCTTGTTTTCCTTTTTACCACAGCGCAGCAGATGCTGTTTGGCTTCTGAAAACGCACCACTATAACCTTTTAAGAGCATAAAAACAATGAAAACCATCCCGCCTAACGGGTTAGAGTTTATTCAACGCATTCCACCTTTGGCTGAAGTTGCAAAACAAACGGTAGGGTAGCTCCAGAAGCACAGCGTTGGCTCCTGTTCAGAGCCGTGCCCAGGAGGACTGTCACTTTCTTTGTCCTTGATGTCTTGCAGTCATTTCTCATTCCTGCCGTCTGTATCGACAGGCAATTTTTGCTGCCTGAGCTTTTTTAAACGAAGTCGTTTTTATTGAGCCCGGTTAATCATTCGGGGATTGATTGCTGCACTCCTGGCATTGAGTAGCAGATTTAGGATGGTATAGAGTTGGACAACATCCAGAGTTTGATACCTTTAAGGCTTCCTGACCGACTCATGGATGTTACCGTGATGTTACAGCATGAATTACACAATAATTACTTAATGTTCCATAAGAAAATACAGTGATCATTCTTTCAATTTAGTAGATCAACATGGCAAATGTTAGAGCTAATTAACTAATCCAAAGGTTTATTTGTTGCCTACAAGGTGAGAAAACAGATTCATAGTTTTAGTTTATATAAAACAGATTCTCCTCCAGTCAGCTCTGCTTCTGCTCATTTTTCTGTGGTGTTGCTTCACATCACATGGTTTTAATACAACAGGGGATAAATACTGACTCTTTTTGTAATCTGTTTGTGTGACAGTTTACTCTTTTACCAAGTTTTACAATCACTCGTGTATGCTGCAGGCTTGTATACAAACAAGTGGTTGGTCTCGGTTAAATTTTCATCGATTTAATTGCGGGGTCTGTAACTAATTAATCACAATTGTGTATTCATTATTGTGTAATATTGACCAAATAAGCAAGATTTTCAACTCAAAAGCCTCATTGTTGCTAAATTATTGACAAAATAAACATATGAGCTCAACGACAAAGATATTTTTTGTTTTAAATCTGTTATTTAGCTCATTCAACCATCAAATTGGTGCAAAGTGCTGCTTTAAGTGGATCATTTTAAGCAAATCCTCCAGAAATGTGGACTGTGGATGTTTGCATTGGACTGCTGTGCTCCTGCGACATGTTTAGCATTGAGATGCTATTTTAGGCTCCTTCTAGCACAACTTTAACACAACAATAGTCATTTCCTGCATCAGATCAGATCGTTTTTTGAAGCAAAAATGAACTCTCAGCAGGCCAGGAGAAGCGGCTTTACAGTCCATCATTGTGTTTGCAGATGTCACATGTGCGTCAGATTTACAGGCGTACCAGAAACGAGCAATGGTTCTGGCTGGAACCTTTGTAATTAAAAAAGGTTAACCATTAGGACAGGATTGAAAGAAGATGACATTTGAATCATTTCTGTGTTGATTTGGCATTTTGTTTCCTGAAAGACCTGTTGACCACCCTTCATACTATGGGTTTATGTGCAAAAGCCATCAGATTTCAAATTAAAATGTCCTGGTATCTGACATTTGGATTCCCAGGACCATAGGAAAGGAAAAAGGCCTGCAGGGTTACAGATCTTCCACCATAATAAACAGCAGACATCATTTCATGCCAAACCCATCTGCAGTGTTTGTTGCTCCTAAGCTGGACCCACATTACACTATTTATTCAGACAGGAGTCTTTAACTATGTGAAGGGAACCAGCCCGACTTCAGTCACAATTAAACAAACATGTCTGAATGCTTTGAGGCAGTCGAATATTTCAAAACAGTCCAATTTTCCGTCTCTGCTAAGCGAGGGAAAAGTACTGACAGGCAGTTAGCTGGTGGAAGTGTGCTTCTGCAGAGCTACATTTCAGTCCAAAGTTCCTAAGAATAGTTGTAAACGGCATAATGGAGGAGCATTGTTGCGATAATGAAGTGTGGGAGAGAGCAAGAGCTTCTTAAAGAGACAGAGGCTCAATTGGTGAAGTCAAATGTCTTGAAATGTTATTTATAGCAACTGAAGGTGACATAGTTCCCTGATGGAAACCACATAATACCGCCCCTTTAAAGCCTTAGTAAACTGCTGTAGTGTGAACATAACTTTGCAAATAATTAACGATAGGAAAGCTTCTCCAACTCTAAAGATGGAGCTAAAAAAACTATTAAAACATTGGCACTGATGGCTGTTTCATTGATGTGTAGAAATTTGCAAGACTTCTGTAATTGAAACACTTTTTTAAGTCAGCTATGAAGCAATGAAGTAAACCGGTTGTAGAGTATTTATGAAGGTATCCAGATCCATACTGCCATATTCTTGGTCATCCTACTCATGCTAGATCATCACAGCGGTCGCAGTTATTTCAAAGCGCTTTATTAAGCAGCTCTTTTGAGGTTTTCTTTCCGTGTTGTCCGAAAAATTTCCAGTCCTTCCCAATTGTGACTCATGCAGTTCCAGGGAGAAACTCCTTGAATGACCAAAGTATCTGGGTGTGGTTCCAGTTGACAGTTTACATGACAGCCTGTGGGTCAAACCATGTGACCTGGATAATCACAATCCAGGCCCTGGCAGGAAGCAGCCGTCACTTATGATGGACTTTAAACCTGTTAAGCGCTCTGCGTGTTAGCGTCTCGCCGCCTCCCACCCACTCAGACACGTAGCGTTCCTTCAAATATTGACACAACTGGACAGACTGAATAAACATCGAGACGTCTTTGTTAAGGCCATTTTTTATTTCAGGGCGATCCGCACAGAGGCTGTGAGCATGCATGAGTTCTTCCCTGAGTCCTCCGGGATGCGGTCGTGGTTCTGGTTCTGCTGGGCCTCCCTGAGCAGCTGTCAATGGGCCCCAGGGACGAAGAGTGAGGCAGAGGCAGGGAGCCGCCCTGCCCCCATCTCTTACCAGCCTGCCTGCAGAGACTGAAGGAGGGGGATGGGCTTTTATGCTCAGACATAAAAAGGGACAAAATTATAAGCTGCTCCTCTGCATCTCCATGCAAAATTAATTTTAAACATGCAGATTTGTACAGATAACACAGCAACTGAATCTATTTGTCTTTTCCCTAATGCATCCATTACTTTGGCATTTTCATTCCCAGTCTCCAGCTTTCTGTTTCCTCTGTTGTCTTGAAACATCACAATTAATCTAATGTTTAGTCTGCTTTAGTTGAACTCTAGTTTGGGTTTGTTTGGAGAGGTCAGACTGCGCAATCAGAATCCGATGCGGACCAGAAAAGCGAACTCTGGTCGACCTACGAAGCTAGGTTTCAGTTCGGGTTTGTTAAATTTTAATCTGTGTTGTCCCAGCATTTTCATTCCATGTGCAACCTGTTTGTCATTCAACCTTAAGAAATACAGAGATTGTTAGTTATATTTAAAATATTTAAGGCCCAACGATATGGTGTATAACACAAGAATAGAGATGCAGGAGATAGAGAGCCAGTCGCCGTCCAGCGCTGGGCTATCTGTCGTTATCAGTTTATCCAACACTATGTGTGACCGGCGCCAGTCTTATATATTTGTGGTTATGTAAGCGTGCAGCAGTGTGCATGTAAGCAGATAAGAGCTAGAGAAAGAACACAAAACCATACATCCACAACAGTTTGGGTGAACTCTGGTGAAGTTTGAGAGTGTATGTGAATGCCAAGTGGACCGGAGACTGCTCCAAAAACAGGAAGCAGACTCTAGCGCAAGGCATTCTGGGTAAACAGAACCTAAAAAAGCACGGAAATCTAGTCCCAGCAGGAGTAATGGGTCGTAGACTTTTACCAACAACAAAAGACAATTGGCAAAATCTGAGGCTGCTTCGTTTTTATTTACTTGGTCGTTAAGAAGGAAATTGCGCTCGGTGTCTTCTTCAGAGGTTTTTGTGTTGTTTTCTTCAGCAGTTCTTGGCGCAGCGCCTCCACAGGTGAGATGGGGAACATGTTTTTCAAAGAGTTTAATTCGTTTGACGCAGTGCAGTGTGAAAGCAAACTGTACCAGTGAAAATGTAACAAATGTAGCAAGTTTGGTCCCCAATCACACTGAGTCTACCGGACTATCAGATGAGGAAACACTCTAAAGAACTGTTGAAAATTCATTCCCATAAAATCAAAACCAGTCATGAGTCTCCTTTACACGAGATACGGAGCAAATATATTGGGAGTTTAATGACACATTTAGCTCAGGAAACGAGACTGGGCCACAAGAGATGCTCACAATAGGTTTTAGAAAACAGAGTCCATGTTGTTTGTCTTCATAAACGCAGTAAAGGTTTCACAAATCAAAAACTGTTTCAAGCATTTGGAATCAGTGGAGAATAATTCAGTGCATCTTTCATCTCTCTGAATAGAGAAGTTTTCCAACAGCATCCAATCTAATATGCCTATAAAGATATCTATAAAATGAAAAAAGCTTCTCGTTTTAACATGATTTATATCCAAAATATCTTATCTTTTAAATAAGAAAGATTGCAACACTAAAACATAATTTAAATGATTTAAAAAGGCTTTGAATTACACAGGATAAAGTTGAAATTATTCAGTCACAAAATGTCTTTTTATTTTGACATGATTGTGTTCACTTTTGAGAGAAACTCAGGAAATCTTAAACTCATATCTTAGTATCTCTCCAGTTTGCTGGACGCTCTATCTTCCTGCATCTCTGTTTGTTGTCTTATCTTTCAGGCTGTGCTCTCTGGCTGCTTTAGGCAGTCTGTATTTGTCGATTATTATGATCCGCAGCACTTTCTCAGCGTCAAAGTCATCTGGCACAAGGGAAGAGGACGTTCCAAGATCATGTGATTCACAGATACGCTCCAGCTGAGTCACACACACATACAGATCTGTTCCCATCATTTACCCGAACGGATTAAGGCTTGGTTTTTGGTTAAACTATGTTGAAGTGCTAAGCGATTGTGAAACTTAAAGATTCTGCAATTATTGCTTGTAAAACATTCACCAGGTGAGATGAGTGGAAAAATGTGAACACTATCTGGAGAAATTTTCATCTCGACGGCCATCTTACCACTTTCAATGATTGGTCTTTCACAGTAAAGTGATTAAATAACAAACAACTTCACTTACATCCAATTTATTTAGGCTTTTCTCTAATCTACAAATGTTTTCATTTAGGTTCAAGTAAATACAAACACGGCTGATTACATTTGCTTCAGTCTCGGGCCACGTCTGCACGGGAATGTTTTCCTCTAAAAAGGAAAGGTTTTAATTTTTTTTGACCCCTTCATTGTCTCAGAAACTGTGTTTTAGGGGACCCAGCGCGAATATTTCAAGTGGATGGGGAAAACGCTGATGTATTTGCCCAACCTTACCCTGGCTAAGAATATGGCTTCATATGCTTCATATTCTCATATCAGATTCTCATCTTCCTTCAGTGCTCCTGCTGAGATTTCTCCCATTCAGCTGAATTCTCTGAATTTCAACCAGACCAATTAGCAAACAAAAGGAGACATTTTGAATGATGATGTTGATTTTCTGCATTGTTTTAGAATGATAGTCTGCCTGTAGTTTTAGCAAAGGCAACAAAGGAAATAAATGAAGACATTCAGTTGGTCACGCTAACAAATGTTAAGTGATTAAATTCAGAGTAAAAGGGATATTTATGACATTTATTGCTGGCAATGACGTCCAGGCTCTAAGCTTCATCGAGTTGGCGCATTTCATATGTCACAGTCAAACGTTAGCGATTGAGTAAAATCAGATACAATCATTGCAAATTACAGCAAAGTCCACGCCTTCCTTATTATTAGGCACGTGTGTGGAAATTCTCACAACATCAACAGATCCCACATTTTTTATGGTAATAGATAATTGTGAGTTTATTGAAATTTTTCCACAAAAATGGTCAAAAACGTTTGGTTTAAGTGACTCCTACCTCTCACCTGCAGGTGGCAGTATTTCTTAGTGCTACACTTCTGCCTCAGCCTATATGCCCAGTTAGCTCTGAAGTTGTAACTGGAAGCTGGTTTTGAACCGGGGTAACAGAATTTCAACATGGCGACGCCCATAATCATTGTTCGCAGTACGTAATTTCCAGCTTTGCTTTCTGTAAGAAAACACGGCTTTCAACTGTTCAGTTTATAGTTGCAGTCACTACATGCGACATTAATTTTAGATGCACTGTTAAAATAAACACGTTTCCACCACATATTACTGGAGGAGGAGCGGCCATATTGAAACGCGATGTCAGCCTTATGAGTCGCAACTGGGGAAAGTTGATATTGTTCCGAGTTTCCCAGTGGAAAATCCGACTTTGGAGTTGATTTTTCCGACTGGAAAGTCAGATTTTCCCAATTCCGAGTACAAGTGGAACGCAGCATTTTCCGTAATTAATGTGGTAACAAAAATGGAGCTATTTAAGTTATTTAAAGAATAAAAATATTCTCATCCTTTTCCTTCTATATGTAGATTTTGGAAGGGGTTGGATGTCCCTTTTATGTGCATGTGAATGTTTGCCTGCAGCTATGCTGATCCCATCTGTGAACCCTGCCTCCTCACAGCTTGATCCCACCAACACATCTATTGTTTGACTAATCCAGACTATTACCACTGCTGCACCACAACAGGCGCTCGCCCGAGCTCCGGATGGCTCCTGAAACTCTCTCCTCTAAACTGACAGCAATCTAATTAAGTCAGAACGGGCCGGGCGGGTGGAAGCGTGTTGCTAGTCGGTACATGTGTTTGTGCATGACGTTGGCAGAATCCAGGGGATTAGTAGCATTTTGGTAATGGGGTGAGGCCAGCCAGCCACAGGTGGTGATATGAAAATGACTACAGTTATTAGGATTGATCACATTATTATACATATTATTAGATTTCATGCTATCGAGCAGTGCAAGATTGTGAAGTGAAAAAAAGACACATCATCAGCATTTTTACACTGCAAAAACAAAATCTTACCAATTTTTTAAATCTAGTTTCCAGTGCAAATATCATAGTACATTTGAATTTAGACAAAATTAACTTGCAAGTAACTTTTCAGCATAGCAGATTGTTTAATAATTCCTTGGTATTGATGAGAAAGTACTAGATACAGGTTTCCTAAATATTTCCTATATTCTCCCACAATGTGGGGATAATAACTAGATATTTTCACTTATATCGTCGCCTTTGTAAAATAATGGCCTAATAATGGAAACAAAAAATAATAAAAAAAATACTTTTAGCAAAATCTGACTTCAGACATTATTTTAGGAAGGTGACGATATAAGAAAAATGTTTTGTTAGCCTTAATTTAAAAGGACTCAGAGTTTTATGTGTTTTGCAGTTTTATGGACATTTGTTCCAGGTTTGTATTTTAAGGAGTTATTGACTGAAAACAATGTACTTTGTGCTGAAAAGCTACTTGTAAGTTAGTTTAGTCTTATTTAAAGTATAAGTATAAAGATATTTGCGCAAGAAACTAGACAAAAAAAATACTTGGTAAAATTTAGAATGCAGAAGCCTGATTAAAACATTTTTTATTGTACCTAGTATATTTTTTAGGATCTTATTTGTCTGTGAAAATGTCACCCTAAAAGATTTTTGTGAAGATTTGCTACATTCTAGAATTGTGGTCAGGGGCCACAAAAAATCATTTAAAAGGGCCACAAAGCGCCCCCGCGCCGCCCTTTAGACACCCCTGACCTACACTTCAAATGAAGGAAGTTGTGATTCTAGTTTTGCTCAGGCAGTTTTATTGATTCCTTCGGTTTAGGTTTGCAAGGCATTTCTCTTCCTGGTAAAGGTCAGAAGCGATGTCCACTCTGCTGAGTATTTCTTCTGAAAATACATCATTTCTGCTTTCACTTGTACTTTTTCTAAATGTGAACACATGCACACACACCCACACACACATAAATCCTTTCCTCCGTCGTCCTCAGCCTCTCTGCCGGTTCTCAGCAGTTTCGCTATAAACGGCTTTCTCCAAACGCCTGGAGGCTTGTGGTGTAACCAAAGACTTGGAAGCGCACATGAATAGTTCATGCAGATAAAAATCACGTATTAAGACAAGGTGCGGGCATTCATGTGTTTACCTCCAGGGCCTTTGCTAACCGACCTAGCTCAGCTCTCTGCTGGAAAAGAAACTGGATCTCTGTTCTCGTTGCGGTTAATCCGACTGAAAGTCAGAGGAGCTGAGTTTGCAAAGCGTCCAGCTCCTGAACCCTGGGAACTGTTGATTCTTCACTATTTCTGCTGCTGTGTGTTTTTGCATGCTCAGATATGTGAATGCTTAGCTTCACTTTGACATAATCTCCAAACTGAGTGCTCTAATTGCATGCATCCACTGAATCCTGAGATTCAAAAGCCGGAGAGGTTTCTTTGTAAACAGGCCGCCCTTCCCCCCGCGTTTGACATTCTTTAGCCTTATAAGGCAGATCTGCATCAGATGTTGCTCCAGAAGAGAATAACCACAACTCCCTGTGTCTACTGTGGACCACCGCCCAGTCCACAGAGGATAAAAGAGTCTCTCTTCATTTTCAGTCCAACATCTGGAGAAATGCACCGTCTTTCTCCCGTACCGATGAGCAAACCGCTCTAGGCCTTGAAGCAGGATTGAATTCCCAGAGGAAGGAAATGCCAGTCTGCACATTCATACCCAAAGCTGCTCAGTCATTATTTCTGACTGCCCATGTGAAACACAGAGACCTTTTTTAAAGGTGACCTATTATGCTTCCTTGAACAGGTTAGGATAGGCCTATGGTCTATGGAAATCATGTTCATTACATTTTTGGCCCAAAATTATTTGCAGATAATGAGATTTTAGTCTGGTAAGTTCTGTCTATGAGCTGTTTCGCTAACCGACCTAGCAACACAGCTGGGTTGCAGGCTGGGCTTTGCTGGGGTTGCTAGGTGAAAAAAAACCATTAAGTTTTTTTTTTTTTAAAGTACTTGGGCTGATTTTTTTAGAAGCAGTAGAAACCCAAATGGAAGTACAAAAATGTACAAAATGTGAGTTTTGCACATCAGGTCGCCTCATCGTCCTGTGAAACATCAGCATGATTTCAGGCAAAGGGAAAGGAAAGGTTTAGCTCCCTGGCAGCTAGCTGGAAGTTGGACCTTGTAACGGCTGCTTTGTGCCTCGGGGCTTCACAGCAAGTTAAGCGTGTGGTTTCGTCTCTCTCTGGTGAATACTTGGAAATGTTTACCGTCATCGGGATGAAAATCAGATATGAAATGACACAGATGACTGAGCTGTTTAGAAAAACCTAACAATTTCCTTTGTTGAAACCAAGTCGGCTTTAAATGGTGTATCATTGTTTGCGTAGCTAAATGATAAACTCTGGTGGATTTTTAACTGGATGGATGTTAAAATTTGACTATTTAAGCAACATTTTTTTAACCTGTGCCTGTGATTTCTCCCAAGTTGTGTTTCTGTCTGCTGCACCGCGCTGCTTCTCCCCCACCTGGTGCGACTACTTACCTGTCACGCCTGAGCTAATGAGCTCCCTCTGGTTTGTCTACCCCAGGCCATTTTATGCACATAATATGGGAAATTTGTTTTCTGTAGAAAGTGATCAGACTTGCAGAAACACAACATAACGGACACTAATTTTGTCTGTGCATTCCTTTGTGTGGAAGGCATTTATTATCTCAATGCATGCATCGATTTTCTTCACACAGTCTAAACCAAAGACCCGCTTTGCCTTCAGTCGAGCTACATAAAAGTTACATAACCGTTTGAAAAAAAGGCAACTTACATATTTTGAAAACATTTTAATTTTTTTATTTGAGGTTTTACAATATAGAAAGTATGCAAATCTGTAGAATCTGACTCGTAAGTTTTTTTTTGCAGAGCATTTCTAAAATATTTGGAAGCTCAAACATCTAGACGTAATGCTACTTGGCTGGCAAGAGTAACATTTATTTTCCTTTATGGAAATAAGAAAAACTGTAGATGTTTGTGCAGTAGAGCTAAATTGATTTCTACTGTGTATTACTGTATATTAAAGCACATTTTGTGTTTGAACTATTAATATTAGTAGTTAAAAGCATTTTTAGAGGGAGTTTCATGCTAATTCTCACAATTATCAGTGGTATTTCCTAAGCCTTTTTACTCATCTTTACCAGGGCAGCTAATAAAGCTAATAAACCTTTTAAAAACTATATTACAGCTGGGGTGGTTTTTTTGTGGCTATTTTTAAACAATTTTAGCATGAATACCAATGCTGTGGAAAGATACAACCCGAAAAATTCCCAAATCTGTAGACTGCATGTGTGTGCTATCTATTCTGCAATGCAGTAAACACGTACATAAGTCTTAAAAGAAGCAAATCTGACCTCGAAATTCATATAGAGAGGCTCCTGTAGCAGAAAGTAGCCAGAACATATATAAATGAGGCTCTTTCATCAATGCTGGCTGAAGGATGGTGTTGAAGTCGAGCAGAGATGCAACACATCTCTCTCCCACAAATCCCTGCGGACACAGTGGTATCTAACAGCCACCTCACAGGTTTCCCACTCTTCTCATCAACGACAGCTCCAAGCTTCAGCCCACCACACACACATGCACAGGGTAATCAACAGGGAGGAAATCAATGGCTGCCTCTGTGCTGAATCGCAGTTTAAGCCATCCCAGTTAGACTCTTTCAGCCGATCAGCGTTATCCTTCAAGTGTTTAAATGAACCCTCCCAACCAGAGAATGAATGTATCTTTGATTTGCCCTTAATCAGAGCAGCAATTACACACTCCCTAATTATATCTAGTGCAATCTGTGTTTAATTTGATAGCAGACCTGAATTTGTTATCGTCAGTGTTTCCATCCACAGCTCAGGAGAAATGGAAAATCTTTACGCGATGCCCGCCGGTGCAAGACATGCACATTCAACGAGGCTAACAGCCCATATCCCCACCGCTTATGACTGTAATATTAAAGCGAGTTGGGGTCTGGATTGGAGGGGCGGAAACACAGCAGTGTGCTGCTCTGCAGAACAAATGCATTTAGGTAAAGAAAATTACTTTAAAGTCAAGACACATTGAAAACTTAATACTAATTTTTGGCATCACACAATATTAAAAATCACAACAGATAAATTAAGTTTTGATCTCTACAGTGTGATAATTAAAAATGTTTTCAGTCCTGATCTTAAAGAACCAACTATTTCTGCATATTTCAGGATTTCATTCAGTTCATTCAGAGCTGAGGAACAAAAAAAGAAATGTTCTCTCATCTGGAAACAAGGAGTCCACTTGGTTTATAGGTGACTCATATTTAGGTTCAAAAACATTCATTGTCTTTTAGATAAAAGGATTTTAAAATGCTCAAATTGGGAGCCAGTGCAAGGATTTGAAGGCAGGTGTCTATTCTTCTGATGTTTTAGGGCAGGGGTCTCAAACTCCAGTCCTCAAGGTGTCCTGCAGTTTTTAGATGTCCCACAGGTACAAAACGCTGGAATGAAATGGCTTAATTACCTCCTCCTGGTGTAGATCAGTTCTCCAGGGCCTTGCTAACGACCTAATTATTCTATTCAGGTGTGGTGCAGCAGAGGCACATCTAAAAGTTGCAGGACTCCGGCCCTCGAGGACTGGAGTTCCCTTCCCCACCTGTGGTGGCGCTGCATCAAGAACCACTAAAGGAAACGACACAAAACTTCTGAAGAAGACAGTGAGAATAATATCCTTCTTCATAAAATGTAAACTATAATGGAATGGCATCAGATTTTAGTGATTTTTCTTTTATTGTTTATAAAAGACTGTGAGCCATTTCTCCTGGTAGCGCGTTTGTTTTGGATTTATTTACCCAGAATGCCCTGCACTGTAGTCCACTTCCTGCTTTTGGAGCGCTCTCTGGTCCACTTGACGTTCACATTAGCTTTAGAACAGCAACAGATTTCACATTTTGGTCTGCATCAGAGTTCATTTATGCATTCACACAAACACAAAGTTTGATTAAAGGTGAACGCACCTTTAGATGTGGAGCACATACATGAATCTAGAGTCTGTCGCAATAAAGTGTTACATCGTCTGCAGGAATCTTTTGCAGTAAAAATATCCTATCAAGCTACTTAGCTTAACTTTCTCAAGTAGCCATTTTTTATTTATCTTCTCAAGGAAAAATAAGGGCTTTAGACACGTTTATAGTGTGGCGAAAGTGACTCATTCGGAAACATGTGGGGTTGGATTCAGTGCCCATTAAGTCATTAGCGGTTTGGTATTTTGTTGTAGGGAGACTATTATGAATCAACCAAAAGGATTTATTACCTTTGTTTAATTTACCGCCAACTTTACAGCTCAAAATGTGACTCCGTGAACAGATGAAGGAGAAATGTCAGATCAGATTCGTATTCTGTTTCAACAGACGGTGTTTGCACTTCACTTCTAGGGAGACCTGAAAGTGCATTTACAGGAAATAATCAAACCACTTTGCAATTAAAGATTAAACCATTCTTGCATGAAGGATGTAGGTAACTGACTGCCTGCTAATACAGGAATGCATGTGCTTTGCTTTTTATGCGCTCATTAAAACACTCCAAGGTATTGTACAAAATCCAGCAGATCATTTGACAAAAAGGTCAAGATGAACTTTTTGTTCAGGCAAATTAAACGTTGTTCAACACAATGCCATAAAATTACTCATACTCTCTGCAGAAAGTTTGATTTCTCTGAATTTTAGATGTTTTATCTTACAGTAAAAAAGCTATCATAAGTTCTCCGAATGATTTCACAATCCTTTTTTTTTCCAAATATCAAATTGCTCTGCTGACTAATGTAACAGGAAGCATGAGACGTATAACAGCAATGACTAAATGTTTGCCTTTTATGAGCAGTTGCAAGTGACTCAGCATCCACTCATGACCTCCAACCACAAAATTATGGCCTCAGAGCCGAGCCTGGATGGCACCTGGAAATTCTTCATTGTTCCACAAGAAAAAAACGTGGATATCAGCACAGAGTCATTAAAACGACGCAGATGGTTTTGTGTATATAAGCACTTTTTGTTAGCTGTTCTTCCTCTATCCCTTTGAAAACATGCCGAAATATCTCATCCCTTAGACTTTAAAGTGTAAAGGTTTTTAAAGATTTGTAATCTTTTTGCGTCCAGCTATTGCTAAGCCACATTTATTTGCTAGCTAACGCTAACCTAGCTAAGATTATGTTCAATAAAAAAAAAAATCTACATCTCTCAGGTGGTTTTATTTTTTAATATAGTAAGTAAGTGACCCTTGGTTTGTGCTTAATGTTCAAGAAATATCCAACACATCTTTATATTTTACACATTGTTTAATTTACTATTATTAATGCTAGTTATCAAATGTTAGCTAGCTAATTTTATGAGCTAACATTGTGACAGCAAAAAAGAAAAACAATATTAGTTTTATTATGTTTCAGTGTTTTGACTGGGTGTTGTATTTTCAATTTTTTAGGCTGAATACTGTTCTTATATATAGTCATTTCAGTCTATTTCTGAGTCTATTTTCATTAAAAAAGTTTAATTATGTTCTCAAAATGTGTTTTTAGTCCCATCTCCATGTTTATTCAAAGCTGAAAAATGCATTTCTCAGAAACATTGGTGTAGCTTTCAGAATAATTATATCTTTTATAATTATGCTGACAATATTCAATAAGGAAGCTGTGGATACATTTTTTTTATCTTTAACTCAGAAACCAAAACCATCAATGAGACAAAATCAGCTCAAGTTGTCAATTTCTTTTTGTCAAAAATGAAGCTGTTATATTAACAAAATGAACTAAAGTTTATAGTTTTAAAATAAAAGGTTTTAAAGTTAATTTCTTATTAATAGTTATTAAACTATTATTGCAACCGCGCAATAACTGGAAGTATAATAACTAAATATTTATCACACTTTGCAAGATATTATCTAACCAAAATAAAAAAACTCAACAAAATTAACTCGATATCTAGATTTCTTGATATGACAAAATGAATCTCTTGTTACGACAAAATTAATCTGAGACTTTGCCTCCTTTGATGACATTTTTAAGCTTATTCCAAAGATTTGAGCTTAATCTTGACATGTTTAACCTTACACTTTCTCCAGTATTTTGAGATAATCTAGATTATGACAATGTGAGCTTTAGATCTTAAAGTTTCAGTGTAATGAAATAATTAAACTGCTATCCCAACAAAATAGGATCACTACCTAAAATGCTGATATGACTAAATATTTATAACAAATCAACATAATTTCAAAATTAATAACTATCATATCAAAACAGTCTTGAATTCTCAAGACAGTGAGATAATGAAAATGATCTTAAGATCTTATTTGCTGAGTTAATTTCGCCTCGTCACATTATTGACATCATAAAATTTTCCTTCTGAGAGATTATTGAATTTATCTTCCACAAATTTAGTAATAGTGCCCGCTATTTAGTCTTTTGGTTTAATTGCTGCACCAGGGCTGCAGATTAATATTATTGCTTCATTGTGGCGGTTTTTGACTGACCTAGTTAAATACCAAGCATGAAAGTGTGTGCACAGTCATAGCTTTGTGTATGTCACGAGTGGTAAACAGTAAAAATGACATAAAATCAAATCATGTCAAATATTTGGTTGGTTACTAAAATTGGCAGAACAAATAACCTGAGCTGCTTGAATCTGGAGGAGTCTGGCATGTGTTTTGTTTCTCTTGATTGCCAACAATGCTTTTTTCTGGTTTGTGTGTTTTTGTGTGTTTGGTTTGATTTCTGGTTTCTTGAGGCTTTGTGATCTTTTGTTTTCTCCTCGTACAAAGCTCAATCTTAGTTTTAGTGCTTTTGTTTTTTCCTCACTCATGTTGAGTTAGATGCGTTGTGTTTCTTCTTTACTTTGTTTTGTTTTTAATGGAGAAATTTTATGAAAAAATCATATTTTACACATTTTTGTACTTCCGGTTGGATCTCTAAAGCTTGTAAAACAGCCAAAGCACTTAAAAAACACCCAACTGGTTTTTGGCAATAAATTCATGTGTTTTGGTGTCTGGAAAATGAGACGTTTCAAAAACCTCTGGAATGTAAAATGTAACTTCCTGTTGCCTTTCAACCCCAGCTGAGTTCTAGCAAGGGTTGGTCAGCTGGTTTTACAATGGCTGCTGGAAAAGACCAGTGTTTTGCTGTTGATCTACCGTTCAGAAATCACTTGCTTCATTCTTGTTGGTTGTGCAGTAGGCTCTCTTTCTGCTTTTCAAAGATGTACGGTTGTATAATTGCACATCTATTTGCAGCCATTTTCATGTGTGAGTATAAATGTTGAGTTGGGGGTTGTGGCTAGCAGCAGCTTATTTGGATTTAGTGACAAGAGGTCCTAAAGCAACACAACTGAGCATACGAAAAGACTCTACCTGTGAATGATTATGTGCAAAAAAATATGATGAGCAGGTTTGTGTAGCACATACACCTATCCTAACCTGTTCAAGGAAGCACAATAGATCACCTGTAATGATTGGAGATGTTGGATATTTAACACACCTGGCCTCAAACTGGGGTTCCCACACCTGTTGTTTATTTCTTTTCTCTTCCCTCAGTGTCTGCAGTCCTTGCCTTCCTTTGTTCCTCACCAGATCTTGTTTCCTTTTCGCCGTCGGTGTACGGTTAGCTCTGTTTTATAGTTTAGTCTAGCTCATTCCTTTCACATTTTTGTCCTCTGTATCTGCAGCCTCTTTGGCTCATGAAATATATTAAATCCCAACCGTGAGATGAACACCACTTTTCTGGTTCTTTCGAGGCCCTGACTGACTTTATTCGCCGCTCTGAATTCGTCCTTCGAATTATTGACAAGTGTGAAGGTTTGGAAGGTCAGCAGGTCATGGTTAGCGGTAATGATGTGGAAAGCTGTGCTGGAGGAGGTGGCTGAAGGTGCAAGGGGCGCCGTGACAGCTGTCACACAGTAACAAACGCCTCGCTCTGTGAATAAGCGCTTGGCGACGAAAGGGGGAGTGAGGCTCCCTCACCCCCCAGCTGCTGCAGACTTGTCACTCAGGATGTTATCACAGCCGCTCATCTGGACTGGATGCTGGCCGTCGGCTCGGTTAGTATTAGCTGCACATGTTGTACAGCAGCAGGAAGTGCGCAGTGATGACCCTCCACTGCTTTTCATGATGTAATGAACCAAAAATGTCTTAAACATTCTGGATTTGGTGACTTATTTAGACAGAGAAGGATGTTAAAGTCTTTCAGTCGTGTTGATCACAAATGTAGATGATCTTGCACCAAGTCAAATCAATGTTGATGAAACATAAAGTAATACCCAGTTAAATGAGTCGGCTCACAAAAGAAACCAAATAATCTGTAATTCATTGGTTAAATAAATCCAATGCTGCCACCTAGTGGTAATAAAGCGCAGTACTAGAGCCAGTAAGAGATCTGTTTTGTTGAAATTATGAGAATAAAGTATGGAAGAGGACTAGGGCCACTACATTTTTTTTCTGAGATTAAAAGCAATTTTTTTACTACAGTAAATAAGTCTAAGGTTTCTGATAATTTTTGGAGGGAATTTTTTATTTTGTTGATCTACACCAAGATCATGATGCCTTTAAGCAATTTTAGAAAGCTCAGCTGGTGATATTGTAATCTTTTGTCAGGTTGATTCACAACATTTGAGATAAATGGAGGCCAATCTGCATGAATTATAGACAGAGGTGGGTAGAGTTCCCACGAATAATACTGAAGTAATAGTAGTAACTGCAACATATTTTTACTCAAGTAAGAGTAAAAAAGTATTTGGTAAAAAGACTATTCAAGTACTGAGTAACTGATCAAATTATCAATCATTTAATATTTACAAATTACATAATTAGACAGACAAAAATTTAAAGTTAATTAGAAATTTTTGTATTTTAAGGACAAAAATGACAATAATTCATGTAAGTAACAAAACATAACAAAATTGGGCAAAAGAAAAATTTTCCAAATCAGTTTCTTTCAATAAAAAACTTATGAAACTTGACAAAAACTGCATGTGTGTGTCTGGTGGGTTTTTGGTTTAAACATTCAGTGGGTAGAGAATCCAGAAATTTTACTCAACTAAGAGTACTTCGAAATAAAATTAATTAAGTAAAAGTTAAAAGTGCAACGTAGTAAAATTATTCCTAGAAGTACATTAATCATGTAAAAGTAATAAGCTGTTACCCAACTCTGGTTATAAGGCAACACATTAAATTCACTGTTTCCTTGTGTGACATTATGGAACAACCAGACGTTGACCAACATGTCAGGAAGATAGTGAAGGACCTTCACGAGTTTAGCTCATCATTTCGTACAATTTACAAGTATCTGTCAGTCCAACCATTAAAAAGGTTCTGAGTCCCAAAGATGAATGTGTTTTGGTGCAAAATGTGAGAATAAACTCCAATCAATAGAAGCAAAAGCCCTCTACTGCGCATGCGGGACACTTTCAGCTTGTTTGCAGTTCACACTGGAGATCAAATACAAGTTGCATCTGGAAGTGAGTTGGGTCACTTCAGCCTGCAGTATGAACGTTGCCGTTGCTACACCAGTTCTGTCAGAAGGAATGAACCAACATTTTAGCATCCCAAAATGTTTGATCCAAGTCATACAGTTTGAAATGCAAGTACACCAAAAGGAAAAGAAATACTGTATTTTTCTTTAAAATGAGTTTATTATCAGAAGGAAAATGGGAAAGTAAACCTTTTTCACGAGTGTCCGGATTTCATTAGAGGTGCTTGTGCTCCCTCTAGTGGTAAATAGAAGTTTTATCATCACATTTGTACAGTAAGTGGCACAGCACTTACAAGAATAAACAGTAAAATATGTGACTATTGGACATATATTGAAGATATAGACATATCCATTTTTCTATCACTTTTAATTTATCATTCATAATATTTATATCACTGTATAAAAAATATAATAAATATCCTATTTACATGCTTTATTTAAACTGCTTTACTCTTCCATTAGTAAAAATAACTTTTTTATTCAGTTTGTGTAATGTCAAGCCACAGCATCTCAGTCAGATTTATACTAGGCTTTGACTAGGCCACTCAAAAACCTTCATTTGTTTGTTTTGGATCATTATCACAAATAGATGTTTGGAAATTGTCCTTTGAATTTCCAGGTTTTTAAACCTGGAAAATGAGGTAAGTGGGGATAAAATAAAGAATAGTCAATGGATCTAGATGAAAACAGACACTAAGCTGAGTACCAGGAATGAATTAATAAAAAGAATAAACAAGGAAACAGTCAAAAGTGGAAACACAAACAACCCACGATCATAACAGGTATTACTTTTAGGTTTGGAGCAATTTACTCCAAAATACTTTTTCTCAAAGAATAAAATGTTCAGTTTAACGTTTTGTCAGACCTGGATCCAGGCTAAGGTTAATCAAATTTGCACCTAAACTGACTTATGAAAGAGCAAAATGTCCAGGTTTGGGACAAAAATGGAAACAACAATGAAAAAAGAAAATTGTTTGACAGCTGCCAACCCAATGAGTGAGCTTTGGGTTGGATAAAGCAGGAAATGTATTTTGTCTGCAGTAATGAAGGCATTTCTCCTGTTTGTTGTGGTGAAGAAGAAACTAAGAGACAGTTTAATCAACACTCAATTCATCAACCATCACAACCTGAAGAGCAAAAACACAAAATCTTACCCAGTATTTTTCCTTTAGTTTCTAGTGAAAATATCTTAGTAAACTTGAAATTGGATAGAAACATTTCAACAAGGTATAGGAGCTTGTTTTAAGTAAATAATTCTTGAATATTGATAAAAAAGTACTAATCTGCCACTGTGTTGATTTCTACTGCCATCTTCTGGAAGAAAGCGAGAATGCGCCCAATTTTCCTCATTTTCTTCTCTAAACTGCTTTCCTGAGTCATCATCATGACTGATTCTTTATTTCTACAGAAGATGCAATAAAACTTTCATCTTCTCCGGATGGTGCCTGTGATGATGTATCGATTTACATCAAACTTTAAATTTTTATTTCTGCTCAATTGCTCTTTCACTTTAAATACAAACAAAAGTGTGACTTAAAATCAAAATCTTGTGGTCAGAAGGTGGAAAATTCATTTCTCTAATCCAGCCAAAGCCTCCAGTTGATTCCAATTAAGCCCCAGTCTGCCGGGACATTTACATAAGGCTCTGGAAGCAGCACAGACCGCGGCTTGTTTCCCGATTTGGCAGCGGCTGTTTCCTAGAAACACACAAGCCTGTTTTCAACACCTTCAGGAGCTTTGTGTTTGACAAGCAGCAAAAACACACAAAATGGACCTAATCCCTGAGGTTTATACTTAGAACAGCTGTCTCATTACAAGAACTCTGGATCACCGCTTGCTTGACGTGTTTCCAGTTATGCTTTTAGTTTTCAGAAGGAAAAGATGATCCACAAAATGACATGTTTTATGATTTATTGTACTGCTGTAACTAAAATGGCTTTTTTATGGTATTGTGGAATAGAAGTAAACCATCTGTTAGCACAAAAGCAAATGGGTGAAAAAAGAAATGAGCAAACAGAAATGTGAGGATGTGAGCAATCAACAGGATCCAGTTCATATCCAACAATGGTCCCATGCCTCTGATTATGAAATGAAATGAAAACTTTTACAGCTCTGGAAAAAATTGAGACGCAACTTAAAATGATCAGATGTTACTTTTTATAGGTATATGCTTGAGTAAAATGAACATTGTTCTTTTATTCTATGAACTATTGACAACATGCCTCTGAAACGCCAAGCAAAAATTTAGCATTTATTTGCAGAAAATAAGAAATGGTCAAAATAAAGAAGAAGATGTAGTGCTTTCTGACCTCAAATAATGCAAAGAAAACGAGTTTATATTAATTTAGAAGCAGTTATACTATTATTTTAACTCAGGAAGAGTTCGGAAATCAACAATTGGTGGAATAACCAGGAGGTTTTCAACGGGGTTCATTGCAGTGGACTCTTCATTTTTTTCCAGATCTGTATTTAAAATGTCTGAGAAAAATAAATTAGAGGTAAACAAAACAGAAAAATAATAAAGAATTACATAGCGATAGTTGTTGCTTCTATATTTCCTCATGATGCTGCCTATTTTATGAAATGCACCAGTTCCTCCTGCTGCAAAACAGCCCCACAACATGATGCTGCCACCACCATACGTCACTGTTAGGATGATGCAAGCATCATTGTTTTCCCTCCAAATATAAAAGTGGTCATTATGGCCAAACAGTTACACTTTAGTTACATCAGACTGCAGGACATTTATCCTCGTTTCCACATCTGGATGCTAGAGAGCAGCAAACTAGCAAACAGGTCTCCACATTTTCTCAGGATCTGAAAATGAGGTTTAGTTAGCCTCACCTTGCTGAGATTTCCTTCTTAAATAATTTGGAGGCAGCAAGAATGTTTTATTTTTGTTCATAAAATGGTTACAGTGGGGCTGAAAACAATATAGTTAGATTTTATTAACCAATTGATCCAATCCCAATCCAGTGCAGTTTTGGTTGAACATTTTTATTGCCACTTCCTGTTGACTGAAACTTATATTTTGTCTCAAAATGTCCCCAGCTCTGTGCTCCAGCAGGCAAGATTGCATCAGTTTCTCTCTCTGCTAAAATAAAAATGATTCAGGCCATGCTTCTGGCCCCTTTCAGAAAATAACGGACCTCTTGTCCCAGCAGAGTATCATGTTCCAAATTAATTGGTAGGGGAAGGCTAAATTAGTAATGGAGCAATATTCTGAAGTCCCCACTGGGAGCTCAGAAATAGGTTTCCTCACAGTGGGATCCACTCTGGCCAAGAGAGGGAGATGGAGAAATATGCCAGAGATTTTAAGATCACAGTCCAGGCAGAACACAAAAAGCTAATTTTGTGCTCTGACCCAACTAAAATGATACGATAGAGTTGACTGAAGCGTCCAGCTAATGACAGGGCAGCAGATGGACTAAATGCTCTGCTTAACTTGTAAATGTACTTATACATGTTGTGATTTAACAAATCCAACACAAGATGTGTATTTTTTCTTGTCAATAATGTGCAAAGCAACATTCCAATATGTCGGAGCTAGTTACGTAAAACATTTATTTTATCCTCAGAAGTTTACACAGTGGTTTGCCTATCGTGGTTCTGACAAATGGAGGAACAGAATAAACAAGTTGAGTGGCAGAAATTAAGGAAAATAAACTCTGTCTCCATGGGAAAGAAAAAATAAAATATCTTTAACAAGAGGATAAATAATTACTTGATGAAGCAAGACTGTTTTGATCCCATGGGTTAATTTGAGTTTTGTTTTTACAAGTTTTTCCTGTTTTGATTCCATGTTCAATAGCAATTTCTCTGTCTTCTTCTATTGCTTTTTTATACTTCTGTGTCATTAAACAGTCCTCCACTTGTTCCACTCATAGCTGCTATTCATCCTATTCAATAGCCTCACATTTTCCTGGCTCCCCTAATCGAATCCCCTGCATTTATTTTCCTGTCAGTTTCTGTTACTTGTTGGCAGATCCTCGCTGGCCAGTTCTGCAATTGTCACACTGCTTGCCACTGTGTTTCTGCCCGTCTGTTTACCTGCCACTTTCTGTTTCTTCCATAAGTTTTATTTACTTTTCTTTCCCTAGAAAACGTTTCCCAGTTAAATACATTGACAAAGCCTTGATTAAAATTTAGTTTCTTAGTTTTACATCAAACCAATTTGAAAAAAAAAGGTCTATTAATGAAATACTGGGTCAGATTCATTGTAGCTGAATAGCGTTATGCATTTAACTGGTTCTTACTGCTTTCGTTCACTCTGAAATAAAAGTTTTACGTTTAATTGGAAATGGATGCAATCGTGAGATAACAGAAACTATTTTAAGGAGTTTAGTTTGTCATCCATCTTCCTTCTCCAATCGCTAGAAAAAGAAGATGGATGATTAACTGAGATTTAAGTAAGTGGAGGAAAGAAAATTAGATAATGTTGTGAGGTGTCTTATCTATTGAGGATGGTGTGGTTTGCACTTCTGTTTATCAGTGATGATGTAGCATATGTAACGTCACAACCTGGAAATCTCAAAGTGACCACAGAAAGGGCCTTTTACTTGACAAAAACCTTTTTTTAACGACAATCTGATGAAATGGTTTCAACACAGAAAAATGGTCGGATGAGCTTTTATTTTTGTCACAAACTAGATTGGCAAAAAATAAAACTAAAGCTTCAAGGCTAAAAACCACAGCTGCTGGAATAGAGAAGTCAAGTTCACTTCTCTGAGAAACTTGTGTGAAATACCACAGATGGTTTCCACTAGTGTTTTTTTGATGCATGTTTGAAGTATTTCATTAGAAAAGGTTGATGGAAACCACAAAATTCAATGTAACTTCCTTAGTTTTGCAGAAACATTTTTACACTTGAGGTGGTTTTGGGCTTTTCTGAAAAAGAGTTAATGTGCAAAAGGGGAGAGGGACATATATTTACTGAATAAGTTCTGACATTTACTTGATTATCACAACCATGCATAATGTCAACATCTGACAAATCAAATGACTCGATCCAAACCACTTTTATTTCTTTTGCGCAAAATTTTAAAAGTTCATTAAAAAGTCCCTTGACTGATGGATTGAAACACAGCTACTCTGAAAAATTACAGGTAGACTTGTGCTTCAAACCCTTCTGTAAAGTGCCTGTTTGATAGGTATCGAGGCTATTGGTCTTTGTCAAAATTTCTCCCCTATTTCTAACTTTAAGTAGAGCATAATGAATTCTCTGATCCCTCACATTTGCTGTTTTTTATGCTTCAACATATTTCTGGATTTTGGTTCACATATTGATGTAATTTAATAAAGCTTTCATGACCTACATACCTGTAGAGGAAAAAGAAACGGTTTTTAATGTGTTGATATTTGCCCTTTAAAACAGAGTAAATAATGTTATGGTTTCCTAAATTGGGGCTCACTAAGCAAAACTTATTCCAGCTGTGTTCCAACAATCTAACAGTGTTGTTTGATGGGCAAATATTTCACTAAAGTGACAGGAATATTTATTTGAAGAAACAAAGATTTTGCTCCAGTGACGTTAAATTCCCAAGCTAGCAAAGCAAACGTCTCACGAGACCGACAGATCAGATCCACATGACTGATTCCCCGACTTGCAGCTGAGATAAAACCTCACGTTGATTAAGTCTGGATACATTATCACGTGCTCCCTCCAAGGCATGTGAGCGCCTGATAATTTTCCAGGTTTGTCTATTTTTAGATAACTGAATTTAAGCCTTAGTAAGATCGGGGTCAAAGTGCACATATTTGCCAGCAGTCTGGAATTCCAACACAATTTTTTCCATTACCCACAGCAGACACGGGGGCTTTGTGTGCAGTGAGTAGAGCTTCTTTATCAGTGGACACACACACTTACAAATGTTATTACTCTTTGCTTGCGACTCCTATTTGGCATTTTCCATCTACAGAGCACAGTGTAGCATTTACTGACCCATATGCACCATGTCAGGACTAATAACTCTACCTACCCAGATTTGTGCATACGTCTCACGTTACATTGTTTTAAGACCAGATCCACTCAGTTTGACCAATAATAGGAAAAGTGGTGACACACGACGTCCGATCCTAAACCTATTTGGTTCTAGTTTCATTATTATTCTGTGTTCCTTAGTCTCTTGCTTTTATTAGATCAGAATTGTTTCTATTTTACTTTAGTTCAGACCTTCTTACAGTTTCTAGTTATGTTTATTTCTTGTTACTCTAGTTTAATTAGGTCTAGTTATTCTTTAATGTTAGATTCATTTACTAATCCTTTGTGCCATTTTTCTGTCTCTCCCCTCACAACTGCATCTCATTTCTAATCTGTCACCTGCTCCTTGATCAGTAATCAACTTCACCAGTATGAATAAAACTCATTCTGCTTCCTCCCAGCTCCTTGTGTTTGTTTGTTTCTGATGTTTTTTGTTCTCCTCTGGCTCCTTGTGCTCCTGTGGTTTTTGTAAGTTTTTGACTATCAACTTTTTCATTAAATTGTCTGTGCCGCTCCTGCATTTCAGTTAATCATCAACCACACAGTCATGACACACAAGGGCTTGCATGATGGATATATTACTTGGAAATTTAAGTGAAAAAGGAATAACATGCTCTTAGTTTCAGAACATGCAAAATAATTGAGTTATTAGGGGATTTTAATTTTTAAAATGAATCTGAACTCAAGCATATATCTCTGCAGAGCACTACTCTGACATATTTTCACTCAAGTAAAACTAAAAAGTTCCAGAAATTATTGAAGTAGGAGTAAAAAAAAGTATTTGGTAAAAAGGTTATTCAAGTACTGAGTAACTGATCAAAACATCAATGACATGAAGTGAAATCTTTCATTTCTAAGAAGTTAAATGTCAGAGAAAAATAGGATAATTAAGAACAAAATAATATATATATATATATGTAGATATCTATATATAGATATATATTTAGAGAGAAAGCAAATATGGAAAGCAGTTATTACTGAAGATGATGGTGATTTTCATATACAATTTGACATTGATGCTCCATATGTGATGCCAAACAACAAATTTAGTACAAATTAGGTTTCGACTCCACCCAGGTTTTGCAAGGACCAGTTCTGGTTCAGCTTTGAGAGATTGTCTCACATTTTTCTCAATCACCAGTTGGTACACATTTATGTTGGTAAAATGACCAAGCATTCCCAAACCAGGACACTTCCAAAAAACAACTTTTTTATGTCTGAGCCAATTTTAGTCAATCCTTCATGTTTTCAAAGATGTTCTCCTTACAAACTTCTCATAAAAGTTTACTTCTGCAGTCTGTTGCTGATCGCACGGTCATCCACCATATCAAGAGCCTGCAGTTGGCCCTACAATGGCATTTTATGCGTTTTTTTAGACTTCTCTTAGCTATTAGCAGACTTGACTGGACAAGCAAGTTAAAGCTAAACCTGCTTGTCCGGACCCAGGTAGGTTGCTTTGAATGTCTGCCACTATAATCCATCCCATGAATGGGATCAAATCAGATTCTTTTGGGATCTAATTAAATCCCTTCCCCTCCCAAAGCTGCTACAAACTGCCGACATGCAGCCTCAGGTAAATCTTTCCATGTTACCATGGTGTTTGTTTTTATTTCTCATGGGAACAAAACATTGCATTTTGAAAATTATGTTTCACAAAACAATTTTCTTCAGTTTTTGTTTTCTGCTCACATAAGGCAAATATTCAGACTGCGCTCAGGATGTAGCCTGAATATTCAGGATGTCCTCTAATAAACGTCTAATTTTTAAATTCTGTTTGTTTTTGTGATTCAGGTTTTTGAATCCCTTTTAAACCAAAGCTCTCTTTTCAGTTGGATGATTTACAACAGACTAAGACAGTCTATGAAATGCCTAGCTTAGCAAATTTTAAGGTTTAAACAACTTGCAGATAATGGCTGATAGTGCTAAATTCAGTGCAGCAGGAGCTGGGATGACAATCGGCTAAAGAAGTATCATCATATTTGGATTGCTTTCAAAGCTGCTTTGAGCCCTTTTTAATTAAAGCTCTCTATGTGTGCACACACACAGAGTAAAAAAAACACACACACACACACATTAGTAGTAGTATTAATTCCTGGCATGTGAATCCTAACATTATGCTCTTCCACAGCTGAGTTACTGATTACGGATATTCTGCTGCATATCATTTCCATGCATAAAACCGTGTGTGTGATATAAGTACATTCTTGTACTTCTATGCAAACTGAGGACTTTGCATTAACTTCCTTCATTTTAGTAATTGCCTCTAAACCTAACTAGTAGAACAACTAGTTGTGACCAACTAGGGAGGTCACAAATGACCTCCCTCTGTTGATGAAAATGGTGAAAAGAGGTCCTCAATATGTAGAATATGCAAAATAAAAAAAACACACATATGTTGTGTTTTTATATCTTTAGCAGGACTTTGCATTGACGTCCATTCATTTCTATTGCTATGCACCTCCAGAAACAAACAGGGAAAAGCAGCATTCAGCTTCTATGCACCACAAATCTGGAACAAACTTCAAGAAAACTGCAACACTACCAAAACTCTGAGTTCCTCTAAATCTAGACTAAATACCCAAACAGACTGGTCCCCACAACGCAGTATGTGCAAGGAAAATGGTCAAATACAATGCCACACACACACATGCACACACACGCACGTTGTGTCTCTCTCATGCCAGACACAGCTGTGAGCATTTACATTTTGGTGATAATCTCTCGGCTCTTCTCATAGACACGTGTTATCCATGACTGCAAGCCTTCCAGCCCCCAATAAAAACATCTTAATGTTGTTAATTTAAGCAGTGCAAGCCTTTCAGTGGGAGTCTGAGGGCCACTATAATCTCTGCACAGCTGGATGCTCACTACGTTCAGAAATATACGGTTTAACTCACACACACTGCAGACACTGCGTCAGCTTGGTGAAGCCATTCAATATTTCCTTTTTTTTAAATGATTTTTTGCTCTCCAGATAGTCATGATTGAACTGTTCTGTTAAGGTTGTTCTAAATGATTTATTCTTAATGATTTATTTATTAATTTATGAAACAAATACACATTGAGCAACTTCTTTTTTAAAAATGTAAAATTATTTTTACAATGTTTTGATCTTGAACTATCAGCACCTTTTACCAAGTACTTTTTTTGGATGGCTACTTTTTTTTAGCTTTACTTGAGTAAAGATATGTTTTAGTAGTACTTGATTACAGTTTTTTGGATTCTCTACCCACCTCTGTAAGAGACAAACGTTGGACTGAAATCGTAATAACTGGACCTCATTGAGTTTGAATTAAATACCAATGGTATAAAAATGATGATATATGAGTACAAATTGGGGTAGCCCAATTCAATGGCACCTTGTCCGATAATGGATGACGTCGAGGCGGTGGCTGAGGGGGATCCTGTGTTTACGGTGCGCGGGCCCTTTAAGAGAGTCCCGTGTTTCCATTGGCACGGTGACGTCAGAGCAGCGAAGGACTTCAGCCTATCCTCTGCTAACGATGAAGGCTACGGTCCTGGCACGGCGTCCAGCTTCAGGAGGGGGAGTTTTTTACACAGCTCAAAAAGGTTGGAAAGCCGTCCCCGCCGAAGCCATCCAGGCGCTCACCGTGGATTAAAACGGGAAACTTTTCACAATGGCCCTGAGCGTGGAAAAGTAGCGCGAGACGCAGCAGCCGCCGCCGCCGCAGAACACGGAGCCTCTGTCACCGCAAGCAGCAACTCCTGGTTAGATGCACGACCACTGCTGAGGGGAGAGGAGGAAAAAAAATATGCTCCAGCCGAGCCTCCGCAGCAGCAACAACCCCGGCTTCAAGCGCAGGTTCCCCGCGTTTTAACCGCTTTCCTGAACACAGCCGTCGACCCTCCTCCTGGTTCGTTTCAAGCGCCTCTTTGAGCCGACAAAGTCCGCCGTTAGAGTCTCCCCTGCCGAGCCTCCTGCACCCGGAGAACCATGATGGCAAGGATAGCAGAGCAGGGCGCAAAAATACTGCTGGTGACAGCCAACGTTGGATCCCTGTTCGAAGATGTGAGTGTCTCTGTTGATAAACACACTCGGTGGTTTTTGTTTTTTCCCCCACGCAGTCCACGCTGTGCCCAGGTTATGCTAAATAACGTGTGATGTTGTCACGACTTGAACCGTTATAGTATCACCTATATAGGCGTCGCCGGTTTCCCAGGACGCGTGTCTCAGGATGTATATGCGCTCTGGTAAATAAAATGTTGCGACATTTGAAGAAAAAAAGCACCTAGAAATCTACTTTAAATATAAATCTTATAGCTTAAGTAGACTATACATGCAGTAGCTCTATGTTTCTGCAAATAAGTCGCTAAAATGTACACTAACCGTTCAGATAAATGTGGAATATATTCTTCTTCCTTTGAAGTGTAGTATGGATATCCAAGAGAAGACATATAGCTTATGAATTAGAACACATTTAATAAAAATGTTAAGAAATAATCAAACATTTTCTTTCCATTTCTATACCCTGTCTAGCTGTTTTGAATGTTTTAGTGGGTTTGCGGTATCGCGATATTTTGTGGTATGATTGTGACAACAATAAAAGTGACGACACAAACTGTTTTTTTTTTTTAGTTAACTGTTTGGCTGTGAGATGAAATAGTGGGAAAAAAATACTAAACATAATAAACCCGAGCATATGGACAGTTTTAGGGGTTTGTAAACATTATAGATTGGAACTTATTGTGATAACAATAAATCAAAATCTTATAAGAAATTGATACGGTTTTCGGCTTATTGACAATATGGTGACACTGATAAACTCAATTTATACATTAAGATAATTTAAAAAAGTAAATAACTTTTAAGCAAGATTATACATCACTCTGAAGACACTGTCCTCATGGTGAAACATGGTGGTGGCAGTATAATGCTGTGGGGAGATAAACCATGGGACAAATCTGCCTTTGTTTTGCAGCAAGAAGGTCGTGAGTTTGAATCTTTGGTCAAACTTATTAACAGTTTCAGACTTGCATCTAGAGTGATAATTAATCATTACCACCCATATTTGTGTGTGGTAATGATATATATATATATATATA
>CAEFZY010044598.1:0-72149 GCA_903066815.1 Brachyrhaphis roseni
TATATATATATATATATATATATATATATGATGTGTTACACCAAGGGCGTAGGTTTGGTCTAAGTTTTGGTGGGGACCTTGACACCTTCTCTCCACCCCTGATGTAACACATCAGTGTTACAAATGTATACCTGATGTAAGTGGTTATGCTCCAAAAATGTCTGAATTATTTTGCTGACTGAGGGTTGTGTTCATTCATTTGACTCATATTAACAGGGTTAGGTTATGGGTTTGACTCTGTAAAAGTAACTACTTTCTAAACATAAAAACCAACTAAAATGTAGGATTAGAATAATCCATAACCCAGATTACTAAATAAGAAATATTTTGTTCATTCTTCTCTCTCAGCTTGACATTGACTTTTAACTGTGTATTTTTCTGTGTTGTATTGGTTGCTACCTCTTGGCTAGGACTTCCTTGAAAAAGAGATTTTTAATCTCAATGCGGTTTTTATCCTAGTAAAATAAAGACTAAATAATAATAATAAAAATTGGGTCAAAATTAAGTCATTTTATTTTAATTTTAAATGGAATGAATCAATGTAAAGATGACAGCATCGTCATGTATGAAAAGACTTGACAAAGATCTAAATTTGGAAACCAAAATAAATAGGCTCAAAAATTGAAAGAACTTTTCAATTAAAACTGCAACAAAATGACAAAGATAATGAACACAAATAAATATAGCTTCATAGCTTGTCTAACTGTGAATGTTGAAAGTGTGAAGAAACCTCATTGATGTGTTCAGTGAAGTCTGATTAGATTGTAGTAAAGTTAAATTTAGTGTTCATTGAAGAATGATGAAGCTAATTAGTCACATTTTGTTGAAGTTTTGAAAACACAACTGCAATTATTGTTTGAGACCTGAGCTGTGTGTCAGCACTCCAAGCTCTCCTTTCAGTCTTCATGTTCGTCTTTCAGGTCTGTGGCCCAGGCGCTGAAGCTCGGCAAGCCTGTGGAGCCGGAACATTTCAGTGTAGTCACGCTGTACTTCAGTGACATTGTGGGTTTTACAACCATCTCCGCGCTCAGTGAGCCCATCGAGGTGGTCGACCTGCTCAACGATCTCTACTCGCTTTTTGATGCCATCATCCCACAGCACGACGTCTACAAGGTTAGCATTAATGGCCTGTTTGCAGCATTTAAAGACTTTATTCTGAATTTAGCATTTTTTAAGTAGTATTGTTTGCATGTCAGAGGAAACTCAAATATTGATACTTTTTTATGTTTTTAAAGGGAACAAAAACTATTTTACATTGTGTGACGCATGGAATCAAACAATAACCATTATATCTGAAATCGATTGTGTGCATTATATTATTTGTTTAATTATTATGCAGTGTTATATATGAATGGATCATAACTTTTTTGCTTATGACCTACATCATCTCAATCAGACAAATGGCTTCCCTCTGTAAATCACTCAAACATTAATCTGAGGCTAATTCAACACGACCATGAAATTATACTTTTTTTAAAATGTATTGTTAAAACTGATGTACTTCTAGAAGGAAGAATAATAAAATATGGTGGTGGCCATTATTTCATTTTTTTTATTTAATTTCTGAATATTATTTCAACCAACTCATTCAGTGTTTTACTATACAAAGAGTTGAAAACCTTCTATAATGCCATTACATAGTGTAAAACCTAAGAATATAGATGTTATCTGTAGTAAGGAAAGGGAACTCATCTTGTTTGACCTAAAATAAGAAATAAAAAAATAGTCTTTGTCATTTTGAAACTGATTACACAGTTTCTGTTAGTATTTTTCATGTAAATGAGAACAGTACCCAGCAACAGACACTGAGTTACTGCCATTAATATTGCCTTTAAAGGAATAAAATACTTCATAACACGTTAGTAATTTTTCTTTTTAATGCAGGACAAGGCAGGAGGAGTAGCATCTGACTGTTGGGTTGATTAGCTGGTTTCTATATTTTTCACGTGTTACTGATGTTAGTAGTAATTGTTGGCTGATGATACAATGCACTGTTTTTACTCTCCATATCTTGTATGGACTGATTTGGCACTCTGTATTGCCCCTTACTTTTAAAACTCTGAGCTTCAATGTCTTTCTTACTTCTTTAATAATTGCCCCTTGGGACTTGAATAAAGCTGAACATGAATTAGCTCTTTAATCAGATATATTTATATTTATTGTTTCAAGACAAATTTTCCTTATTTGACACATATTAGTATTAGGTTGAAGTTATCTTCACTTTTTCGTTTTCTAATTGTCTTTAAATGAAGGTTGAGACAAAAATCCCTCTCTTGTGTTTGTTCACCTCTTCATTTTTGTGGTGCTCAGGTGGAAACCATTGGAGATGCGTACATGGTGGCCTCTGGAGTTCCCACCAGGAATGGCAATCGTCACGCAGCTGAGATGGCCAACATGTCCCTTGATATTTTGAGCCTGATTGGGAGCTTCAAGGCTAGACACATGCCTGACCTGAAACTCCGGGTCCGTGTTGGCCTGCACTCTGGTGAGCATAAAGTTACTACTTTCTGTTCAATAAGAAAGTCCCAACATTACAACTGTACACCTTGAAATAGCATCTGGACAATTCCTTAAAACAAATGATTGCATTTTGTGTTCAGCGAGCTCTCATGACTTCATAGTTTGCAGCATATACAAACAATGGATCACAGTTTTCCAAAGCTCTTTTTCACTTATCTACCATGCTTGGCTGTTGCACATATTTATATATATTAATTTCTCAGATTGATGCATCGTCTGAGAATAAAAATACCCTTAACTTAAAGATATACCTCTTCTTTGTGTCTCCACTTACAGCAATAGCAAATATTCCCCTTCTTTTATTTCATTTACGAAAACTACCAAAAGCAAAACAATACAATTATATAAAAAAGGATCATCCTATCACAGTTTAGCTTTACTTCAGATTCTGTAACACCAGGAAGCCTTAGAAACAATAGGGGAATAAATGAAGAAACTAATCCAAAACATGTTTCAAAAGTAAAAAATAAAACACAACAAAAAGGCAGGTCATTCAGAGAAAACTTTAAATAAAAGTAAATGATTTCAGTATCATTGAGCCGAAGTGTAATGATCTTTTTCAACGACCACTAACAACTGAACCCAAAGCTTTGGAAAGTCATTCAAAAATCCCACAGATTCAAAAAAGCTTCCTTAGAAAAGTTAAATCATTGGAGACACACTAAAATGTTTACCTTTAATATTATCTGCCGAATATGCTGTATTTCTAATTATTTTGTATGTTACATAAAAAGTAATTACTGAAAAGCAGCCAAAACTCTTGAAAAGTGCAGTAAGTCAGGAGTTATATTTGTCGGTACTGTGCAAAATTGGGTAAAATAAACCTAAACTCCACTTCAGAGTGAATAAGAGTTAAAGAAGAATCTGAGTCCCCAAGCTGCTAAGTCAAGGAGATATTTTTACCTCTTTTATCCTCGTCTGAAACGTGTTCCTGGAATGGTGAAACACTATCCACTTAGAGTGCTGTCATCCTATTAAGACACCACACATGTTGGACGTCTGACATGGTCCAATGCATTTCTGCTCTCTCCCAATTAGAACGCCATCTGCATTTATGAAAATGCATGTTTATAAATATCTATAGTAACGTATATTTGTTATTCTACATACGACAATCACAGGTCCAGTCGTAGCAGGAGTGGTCGGCCTGACGATGCCTCGGTACTGTCTGTTCGGAGACACGGTCAACACCACATCTCGAATGGAGTCCACCAGTTTGCGTAAGTATCTTTAGTAGAAGATGGCTGCATTCATTTTCTAATTTTTTTTATGAGCGTTCAGGTCTGGAGGACAGGTGTATGGCAGTCCGAGTACACGTTGCCTCAGGTTAAACAGGGCTTTAAGTGAGCGGTACCAGTTAATCCTTTAACACTATCAACAGAATTAAAAGACATGTTGCAGTTTCAGGATAAATGCCAATAATTTCCACATTTATATTAATCATACTCTGTGTGCATTCAAATTTAGGCATAAAGCTGAGGATTTACTGTGAAAGATCCTGTGGCTTTTTAATACATGAAAATTTTTAAGACTTTCCCTAAAAGCTGCAGTTGATCAGATGTAACATTTTTGGAATTTAACCAGTTGTTTTCTTTTGCTAATTTGAACCATATGGTGGATATTCAGGGATGAACAGATGTGTAGTCAGAAACTGCCCAGCAATGATCTACTGCCATCAAGTGGAGGAAAAACAAACAACGACCAGTCTAACCTTACATCACCATCATCAGCTTCGGCTTCCCAACTGTGTCCCAATGTACTTGCAATTTGAGTAGCATCTATAAAGACAGATTATCCCAACACAAAGAGTTCCTATGTGGATAAAGCGATTTCCCTACTCTGAAATTATGCTTCTTCTGCATGCATAGCTTACAGAATCCATGTGAACCAAACAACAGTTGATCTCCTGAACAACTTGAATATGGGATACAAGATTCAGGTCAGAGGTCTGACAGAGTTAAAGGTGTGTACACTGAAAGATTGACTTTTTAATAATGTGAGAAAACTGTAAGTCCTTTAGAAGTTAACGCAAACTGTGATCTGGTTTTAGGGAAAAGGTATTGAGACCACCTACTGGCTGGTGGGGAAGGAAGGTTTTAACAAGCCTCTGCCAGTTCCCATCGACACCAAAGAGTAAGAAAACATTTTGTTTGCTCCCCCAAAATACCTAAACGTTATTTGTCTCAGTTAAACTGTGAACTCTTCCTTCCAGAGGTATAGAAGATTTTGTGGCTGCTAATGGCCCCTTCAAGGATCTGCGAGCGCTTACGATAATTTGAATTGAGTTTCAAATGAGTTACAAATGCATCCGTTGAACACATCTGGATGTTAGGATAACAGTTTAAACTTAAATCCTGTATTTTTAGCTGCCTGTGCCAATGTGCAGAATAGTTTTATTTGAATTGTAAATGTTTAGAAATAAATCAGTGGGAAATACTGCCTTTACTTCTACTACTACCACAAAATAGTTTTTTTTCTTTTTATGTCTGATTTAGGTCCAACCTCAATATATTCTATATATTTATAGAATGCATTTTTGTGAATATATTAGATATATTTTGAAAGGCTACCCATATTTATTTGCATAATTGACTTAAGTGACAGAAACATTAATTGTAAATCTGGGAGTTTTTGAACAAACCATGTTTACTTTCATACTTGTGAACACATTTAAAAAAAAATTTTTTTTTTTTAATCGACTACCTTATCCTGCTAGTTTAGAACTCAATAAATTGTTTAAACGAGTGTAACCTAATATCATCATGAAGGAAAACCTTCTGATTAGGAAATAAGTCTGTCATGCACCAGAACAAAGAAAAAAGCCCAACTGGAATCAAATACAATCTGATCACTTTGTTTTAAGACTCAGTTGCTTAATGGTTTTCCACTAATTTTATTTTGCCTTCGTACGCCTGCAACACAGACATGAAATTCATCTTAGCGATGTCATTCGTCCTTTCCATACTTTTTTTTTTTCGTTTAAAGTCGGGTAAGGAGAAGTTTAAATTAGAAATACTTCAATTTCAGAGACATAAACTGATATAATTTGTCATAAAATCATGTCCTTCAGCAGCCAATGAAACTCTAACTATTTATTCTGAGTTTCTTTCAGAATTCTTCCTGGTAGTAGTTTGTTTGTTTTCTGTTTTGTTTCTTCATTTGATCCCTAATTAGTATAATCATTTAATTTCAACTCAAGTATTAAATTTCAAATCTTAGAATACATATATTTGGAATCCTTTGTGTCAAATATGTAATAAAATGAGTTGCTGACCAAGATGATTTACCCTTAAGATTGATTAATAGATATCAGACTGATAAGAAAAATAATTTTATTAATGTGACTAAAAGGAATTTTAAGACAAATATAATTAAACAACCTTACAGTTGTTACCTTTAATGGTTTGTTTCATTAATACTTTTATGTTTTGTAAAGTATCTGTGAGTTTTATTGTGAACAAACAACATAAACCCTTTTTCAGAAGTGGTTTATTTTCTCTAGTAATGTTGAACTTACTTTACTAGAATATAGTTTTTAATAATACTTAGATTTACATTTTGAGTCGTTTCTTTAAGTCTTGTTTTGAAAAGACAGTGTGATCCATTAGTGGAAGCTACTTTTGCTTTAGTCTAAACAAGTAACTGAGGCTTTTATTTTGAAGAATATAAATCCTAATTTCTAACTCTTCTGACCCCCTTTGTAGGTTTTCATTCCTTATTATAATAATTATTATTATTATTATAAAGTGAAGTGACTGATGTGATTGTAACACAAAATACATTCTATCATAGAATCAGTTTAATTAGTTTTCCTCACTGGTTCAGTGTAAAACTAATTGTGTTAAATGGAGAGTTGAACAATTTTCACTCTTGCAGTGTATTCCTACTAAATATGCCATTTAGTGGTGTATTCTCCTCACAGACACATAAAACCTGCTTTTCCTCTTACAGCGGTGTCAATCATGGTATCGGGCTGGAAGAGATCCCTCCAGACAGAAGACAAAAATTCCTGGATCGACAGAAGAAGTCGAACTAGGCCGAGATCAGGGGCTGATGTTCAAGACCTCGGAAAAATCATGTTTCTACCACGCCAAAGATGTGCGCGTAATGGGAAGCAGCAAACCCAGGAAACAGAAGCGCATCTGGAACCAGTGATTTTCACATTATGCGTTTTTTGCATTGGTAGTGTGATCACAGCACTTCAATGAAGAATCCAGACTTCTCTGTGCAAAAAGGAGGCAAGCAGAAAAGGATCTTCAATTGATCAGTTGTTTTTGAACCAAAAATGCATGAAAGACAGTAAGGTCTTTCATGCACATAGCAGGTCTAAGATGTCAGACAACCACCCACAAATAAGAGATATCTAGCACTGCGTACCATGTGTTTGGTTGCTGCGCTTCTTTTACTGTACGTATTCCTACTTTGGGTGTTATAAAGATATTGATCATATTTTGTCAGCGGCCCAAAAGCTCAGTTCTCCCAACTGCACTTCAGAAGCCCTGATTGTCAAAAATACACATATATTAGACATTAACTCCTGTTACTATGAGTTTCATTAGGATTTATTTATCAGCGCCTGGCTCAGTCTGGATAGATGATCTTTCTTTTGTGGCACCATCATTTTCCACGCAGTACAAATCACAAAGTGGAGTAGATTGTTTATGTGACATTTCATTTAGAAATTATCTCACATATCTAAAATAAATAAACTAAATTTATCTGGTGTAAAGTATCTGCAAAGACAGAACAGAAAATGCTTCATGGACCGTCTCACCATCCAGTACCTGTAACAAAACTGCCAAAATGCTCCATCCCACTGCTTCTGTGGTTTAAAGTCTTTTCAAATAACATGCCAGAGAAAGTGCTGGAGTCTAGCGCCCCCACCTGTTGACTGAAAATGGCTACTTTAGCTTGCACTTACAGATTAGATGAATTTTTCTCACCAAAAACACCACCTATAACTTTTATTTTGGCAAGCAGTTAAATCAAATAGTTGTTTTTGGGCATCTTATGTTAAATTCTCATGTTAGTACCCTGATACTGTAACACTGTTTTCATTCAGGGTTATCATTTAGTGAGAATTTACTGAACAGTGTTGTTTTTGATGGTGTGCATACTGCTTTAAGCGCTGTATCCTATATATGGCCGCTTGGTTTCATCAATGGCGTTCCTCTATAGGCAGTCTGTTAAAGTAGCATTCTTCATGCATGGCTGATTGCATCCTTTATTTAATACAGCATGTTTCTTCCACATTGATGCACAGATCTTTAGAGTCAATTGGCTGAAATGATCGTTTCCCATGCTGTGCTTCAGCGGGCTAAACTCTAAGGATCTCCGTCGCTCAGAGGGAAATGTCTTTGTGTCTTTTCTTCAACCTAGAACTTCTGCTTGGACTCCTCAAGGTTTTTGTTTGGCTTAATTTGTATATAATGTAAATGTGTACATAGCTTGTGTCCTGCACAATTAGTTGTTTTTTTTTTTGTTTGTTTGACTTTTCTGCTTGGATTTCCTAATTATTTGACTGAACTGGAGATGCAAACAAATCACAAAGGTTCAGTCACAGTCTGCCACAAATCTTATACTGATGTGTCAGCAGGCAGGCAATGTCAAATTATGAACTTCCTCTTAAAAACAGGCTGCAGACATTTTTTGGCAGCTTGCCGTTTATCACTTTTAACCTTGCTGCAGTAGTTTAGTGTATAGAGACAAAAAAACTGGATGCCTGATGACTTAATTATCAGGTTGCATATAATGTGTTATACATCATTAACTGTTTAGCAGTTCTGACTCTTTCAAGCACGATTAAACCCATGACAAAGAGAAAATCCTGAATCAAGATGAGCAACATGGGAGGAGCGGTCTTTTCTTACATTGATGGATATTTGAACAACAACATGATTAATCCTATTTTAAAGGCAATATCTGTTCTTTTTTTTTTTTTTAGCTTTATAACCAATTTGCCAAACAGGTAGGTCACATCAAAACTGAATGGACTGCATTGTTCATTTTGAAAGTGATCTCAGTGTGTTTCTGTAAATAAATTATGGTTTTAGTGAAGATTGTGTCCTCTTATGTCTGACTCGCTGCCTACCATCAGTTCTGCAGAGGCTCATCTCCCAAGTGGCGGCCTGACAGTTGCCTGAATCAATAAAGATGCTCAGTGACGCCAGTACATCAGTGTTAAAATGGCTAAAGAACTGCATTTAAACATGCAGTTCTTTAGCACGTTTAAAGAACTGCATGTTCTTTAAACATGTTCTTTAACATGTTTAAAGAACATGTTAAGAGCATGCTCTTAACTAAAGAGCATGTGGCTAAAGAACATGCAGTTCTTTAGCATGTTTAAATGCTAAAGAACTGCATTTAAACATGCAGTTCTTTAGCCATTGGGGAGCCCAATCTCTCAGAGAGTAGTGGCTAATTATTAGTTGCTGTTTTGTCACTATGAGCCTCAGTGATTCTGCTTTACGGTGGAAAATACTCTAAGACATACGAATCGGTCTTATACAACACAATATCTTCAAGAGTCTGTGCAAGATCATTTTAAGAGGTTATCCTCTGAGACAGGCTATATTTCACACTCTATTTTAAATGTTGTTTGCACAGTTTGTTTTTTGTGGCGTCTTTTTGCTGATTGGAGTTCCAGTACCTGACCAGAAATGCATATTTACATACATAGATCTTCTACTTGTGTTTGGCACTTAATACTGACCTATAAGTTATCCAGACCTTGAACGACTCAAGAGATGAGCCAATGTTCTGTCCTCAGTTATCCAAGCAACAAGCCAAATTTAACCTGGACGAGTTCCAAGCTATCTATCATTAAAAACTTAATTTGTTTCTGTTTTGTTTGTTGAACTTTTTTAAAATGACCCCCAGAAATTAAATTGCTTGTAGGACTTGAAATATTATAGCATCAGGGAAGAGACTCCCAAACACCTTTAGACTGAAAACTTGGCCCAAAGGTTAAAGGTCGACGCTTGTCTCTGGTCCTGCTTTTTGTCTTCTAGTTCCTACAGATCTAACGTATTAATCTGTAGATACCGTCCATGATTGATTCTTCCTTTTTTTTACCCCCCACTTCATTGTCATTGATCTTTGCTTTTTAAAACCATGCACTTCACACAGTTGTGGTTTTTATTTGGGCGTACGGGGATTTGCCCAGAGCAGCATTAAAAGAGAGATGAATGAGCTGTAGTTAAACCCCCCCTCAAAAAAACAAACTCATGCTACAATCATGTCCCGATTAAGTGCTGTGTTGCTTTTATGCACATGCACTGATAGCACCACCGTGTGTTGAGTTGGCACCCCGGGCTTGTTGCTGGGAATTGGGAGACTATACTATGTGCTTTAAGCAAAACTGCACTGCAGTCTATCCCAAGTTATCTCACACAAATTATACACAAATTATGCAACTGTTAGATTTGAAACCAGAAATCTAGTGCAGGACAGACGGAGACAGTCATTGTTGAAAGAAAGCCAATAAATTTGGTCTGAAGACATGGGGAACATAGAAAACATGTGCAAGAACGTTCTTGCATTACATGTATGCTCTACAATATTTTGATCTGTTCCATTAAAAAACCCCCCAAAATTACGATTTTTTCCCCCCAAACTCTGTCACACCTGAAAGTCATGTGAAATTGATTCAAGCATCTCACATATAGTTATTGTTTTCCGGTTCCCAGATGCAAACTAAAAAGGGTTTTGTTTGATGCATAATGAGTGAATGTTTAAACTTCCATAATAAAAAGTTAATAGTTATGATAGCCGAGGGTAGTTTGAAGGTCCTGCGTAACTTTAGATTGGCTCTAAGCACAGATTTAATTTATCAGCTCCACCTGAATACCTGATAACCTGTGTGCTAACCTGTTATTGGCAACATCTGATACATTCCTGATCAGCTGGTGGCTGAAATAAAATCTTTAAGTTTATATTAAACAGAGCTATACAATGATAAGCAACTTGCTTAATTACACAGCAGTAAAACAGTATAATTAGATAGCTATGGTTACAATAAAACAACAGGCCATATGCTCTCCACTATGCAGGATACAAACTTTTCCTGTCTAATAAGCATTTAGAGGATGAATGACAGACCATAGAGGCTGCAGACAAAATTCGACCTCTGGAACAACATGTTCAGCTGCTCCGTTCCTGTTTCTGTGAAATCAAGAAGCTGAATTAATAAACACAAACTGCCTGTTCCTCTGCACGGTCGTGAGAGCGTCCCCGGTTAAACCCCAGCCAAGCAGCCGCCCTGTTAGTTTTTTTTAAAAATTATATATTTTCTTCTTTTTTTTTTTTACCTACACACCGGCTTGGAGGTGCCAGCTTTCCTGCGTCAAGTTTCACAAGGGTGAGAGGGCGATTCCGGAAATCCAGCGACGGTCTTACACAATAAAAGCACGGATGGGTACGCCATTTACCTGACGAACCTGAACACCTGGACTAAACTTTAACATATTTTAGCATATTCCCGTTTCACAAGCGGATTACCGAGAAGAAATAAAATCATATTAGCACCCTAATACACAATTTAAAATGGAGCAACTGCCACTTGTATAGAAGAGTGAGTCTCAGCATTTATGCATTTATTTCAGTGGCCTGCTTTTCTTAAATGCATGAAACAAAGAGGTAAATAAATGACACACTTTATTTGTTTGCTTAAATGTGTTCTCCTTTTTTGTCCTTTGAAGTCATTTACGTTTAGCTCCACTCACAAGGATCACTTATATATGTTACAATTTATCAAACAGTTTCCTAAAATCATTGACACTGAAAAACTTGTTTTACTATATCAAATCACTTTTTTTGTAAGTTGTACCATAACAACATAGATTAATAAAACTTTAAAGATTCTGTTAAGGTTCTTGGATTTGATTGAGCTTTTCTGAAAACAACTGTGATCTCTGTCAACCTTTTAATTTAGCTCGGAGCTCGTCTACAAACGTGTTTTCTCTCCCAGATGAAGCCGCTAGAGGAAACAACAACACAATGCACCTGACTGTCCTCTGTTCCCACACACTCAATTGGATTGAGTTGCCTATTTTTTCTGATTTGAATTGGTGCTACATAAATAAACTGAATTGAATTTTTCTTGTTTGACTTATTTTTTGTTTCCCATCTTAATATGACAGAGATATAATAAAACATAAAATTCTGTGTTTGGTCTGTTGGGGATTTCGGTGTGCCATGCTAAGGTTACTAGAAATTCTGGCCACTCCTTAGAAAACAGTGTGACGAATATTTACAGCATATGGCCCGTTGTTTTATTGTAACCAAAGTGAGAGATAGGGGACAATTGTGGCACCTCTGAATGACTTTATGCAGTAGTAGTATGTGGGTGGAAACACAGGCGGTTGATGTAGACGGACTCATTTTCATCTTTTGTCTTTCTTTCACATGTACGCACATGTGAAAGGAAGTGGTGTGGGTATAGACATCAAAACTGACTCAAGACCTTTCTCCAAGATCCTTCCTTGGGTAAGATAAACTGCATTGCATATCTTCAATAGAACCACAAATGAACATGTATTAATTTTCGAAAGTTTGAATTGGGAAAAGACAGCGACTTTATTTTGAAAGCTCATAACGGAACTTGTTTGTTTTGCACTACGTCTACATTGACAGTCTGCTTGTGGGGAGGGGAGGGGGGGTCTCTACAGGCTCTGGGCATCCTCAGACAGGTGGAGGAGACGTCCTCAAGCAGCCGAACTGCACCGGGCTCGGACTTGAGGACTGGGCTGGGCTGCAGGACGAGCGGCGGCTCTCGCTGTGCACGGATCCCCCCCACCCCCACCCCTACTCCCCCATCCCTCATTTGCTCCTCTTGCAGCTGATGCCAGATACAAAAACATGCTTCGGCTGATTTCCCCCGTCCTGATCCCCCGCACACATGCTTGATATTTCCAGCGTGCGCACGGAGAAGACGAGGGATGTAGCCGCAGCAGGACAAATGAGGAGAACACATGGACTTCAGCTTTTTCCCTGAGATTCTTACGGTGTAACCGGGCTTTCATCGCGCTGCTCTGGTCATGGAGAGCCAAGCGGTCGAGCCGCAGAACTATGAAGATGTGCAAAAAAGCGGCTACCTCCGCAAGCACAAATCGATGCACCGGCGGTTCTTCGTGCTGAGGGCGGCCTCGGAGCATGGTCCCGCTCGTCTTGAGTACTATGAGAACGAAAAGAAATTCCGCAGTAAATCACCTGTGCCCAAGAAGGTCCTGAACCTTGAGACCTGCTTCAACATCAACAAGCGGGCGGATTCCAAGAACAAGCACATGATCGTGCTCTACACCCGCAGCGAGAGCTTTGCCATCGCTGCGGACAGCGAGGAGGTCCAGAATGAGTGGTACCAAGCCATGCTGGATCTTCAGTGCAACTGTAAGACATGAAGCGTGGGCTGTGATTCCCACTGTCCGTTTCTCCATCAGGCCTGTCCTGCCCTGTAGGCTGGTTGATCTCCATATATCTGTCTCGCCCATTCCAGATTGTTTAAAAAAAAAAGAGAGTACAGCTTGTATTGTCAGAATATGTTCATTTTTAAAATTTTATTTTATTTTTTTTTTACTACAGGTGTGGTTTTGTCGTTTGTTTGTTTTATTTATTTTTAAATCTCATTGTATTCCGCAAAGCAGACAGTTTTTTAAGACAGGAGGTGGTTCATCTGACTGAGCGGGGTAGACCATCACGCAACGGGCGGCATGCGTTATGTGTTTGTGCAGCAGTCTCACCGAGCTTCAACATAGAGGATCAATTCCAGTCGGCAAAAAAAAAAAATAATAATAATAATAATGTGATGCATATTTAATTGTTCGTGCGTACAGCAAGGGAAAACCGCTGCCTCCTCTGACTAAAATGAAGCCCGCATTCGCACGATGGTGTGTTTTGCATGACGCAGTGGGCATATAGCAACCATCCAAGGGATGCATCATATAGTAGTAGCCTATCGCGGTGCACTCCGCTGCAGCCTGTGTTTTTGTTTTTCTGCACAGCTCTGACTTGCCGTTCGCCTAACCTACATTCGCGCTGCGCTGCGCGGCGCGGTTAAGGCGGGATTGGGACGGCATCTGACTGGAAATTATGTTTCTGTTGGCTACCCTCGTGTTTACGTTGTTATCCTTATGATGGGAACAGACCACCACTACCACCCGCCCCCCTCCCCTTTGCATTTCATGCATTTCAGTCAGTCAGTGAAGACTGATGGGCTTGCCCCTCTCCGACGTGTTGTTGTGGAAGCCTGAGCAGATACGCGCTCAGAGCGTAGTGCGTAGACCACATCTTGTTGCCAGGGACAGCATCAATAGAGCCGGGGTGTGTGTGTGTGTGTGTGTGTATGTATGTGCATATATCTCTATGCGTGCATGTCTTGTTTACATTTTCCTACTCAAAAATAGAATATCGTGCGTTACTGATCCACTTCTCTGTAATCAGTTAATAAAATATTTATTGGAGTTGCAGCCATCAAATCATGTTTATAATCACTTAACTTTTTTACAACTGGTATTTAATGTTTTATCTTTGATGATGATTATTGATTATTATTCACCCTCCATGGATTCTCTGTCAAATTCAAGGTATTGAAAAACATGGTATGGAAAAGTTAGCTTAAGCCAAAATCGAATCTTTTTTGAATAATGTTGGGCTTATCTGTATTTAAAAGGAAGTTGTCCTCTGAGATTTTGGTCCATATTCACATGATAGCAAGCACCCATGATGCCAATCTCTAACACATTTCATTTTCAATTTTGCAATACTTGTCATGCACCTACTTTTTAAAATTGAGATTCAGAACCAGCAGTGGTTTGTCTGCTTTATTTATTTTGATCCTCAGTAGCCATTGTCGTAACTGTGGCGCAACTTCCTCATATACTAGAAATATTTTCATCTTCGATATTTTTCAACTGGTTCTTCTTCTTTTTTTAATATTGGACTTTGAGGCTGAGATTGGTGAAAAATCCCTTTGTTTCTCTATTATACATTGGAGGGCCATCCCATTTATTTTTACATTTGAATTTTGGATATTCTTGCTCCCAACACAGAGCTTAGATGAAAACCTGTTTATAAGAAAGCAGAAATAAAATGGAAAAAATCCAACTCCATGTTGTAATACTATTTCAAAACAGCATGACGATATGATGGACAAACATGCAGTTTAGTGAGATGCTACTTGTTTAAAAAGCTGTAAGAACGTCTGGCCAACGTTTATTTCAGTGTTTCTAAAAACTTTAAATGGAAATAACACCTTACTAAATTTGTACTTTTTCAAGTAACAGTATCTTTACTGACTTTTTGAAGACAAAAGTCCAAAGTTGAACCACTGAAGTAGGAAAAAATAACAGATAATCTCCTCAAAGTTGAAATGCTGAGTGGGCAATGTGACCAGCCAACCTTCTGAGCTCTCCTACCTACAACACAGGTTTTTCTTTGTGTGGCTCTCAGGGGATGAAGGATGATAAATCACAAATTGTTCTTTAATAAATGTGAATCAGAATGATTTATTTAATCTGACCTATGAAAATCATGTTAAATTTGGCACTAGATCGAAACCTGTGAATTTCATGCCAACTTTAATGCTGCGTGATGAATTTTGTTTAAGTGCTTAAGTTGTATGGTGTCACATCCCATTTCGCTGGACATACAAATAATCTACAGAAACTTTGTGACAAAAAATAGTTTGGTTTTAAACTATACTGCCCTGGGTTGTGAGCCACATCACTCATATGCAAAACTACCAACTCTTATAGAGAAAATGTTGCTTTAAGTTTTAACTAATTCCTAGTTTACTGTAGTTGACTACATATCTGCATTTACCTTGAAAAATAATGATCACCTGTACCACTGTGGTATTACTTTTCAGCTAATTTATTCTAAGCCTCTTAGGACATAAATAATAATTATTTGGTGGAGCTTAAAGTGATGCAGATTAATTGGCTAGAGCACAGCTGCTAGGCAGAGACATATTTTGCAAAGTTTTTTATATCATGACAGATAATAAATAATCAAATTCAGTGTTGTATTTTTTAACATTTACAGGTGTAATTGATTAATATATGTTTTTTGCTCTGTTTCTTCCCAGGTAAAACTCCTGAAGACTATGGCAGCAGTGGAGAGTGTAGCTCTCCATCTCCCATCCCGACTTTTAAGGAGGTATGGCAAGTCAAGGTTTGGCCTAAAGGTCTTGGACATGCCAGGAACTTGGTGGGCATCTATCGGCTGTGCCTAACTGATAAGACAGTCAACTTTGTCAAACTCAACTCAGATGTGGCCGCTGTGGTGTTGCAGCTGATGAATGTCCGCAGGTGTGGCCATTCAGAGAACTTCTTCTTCATTGAGGTGGGACGCTCAGCCATTACAGGCCCAGGAGAGTTCTGGATGCAAGTGGACGACTCCGTTGTGGCTCAAAACATGCACGAGACTCTCCTGGAGGCTATGAAAGCCCTGAGTGAGGAATTCCGTCAGCGCAGCAAGTCTCAGTCTGTGGGAACTTCTTGTGGTGGCGGTACTGCTTCAAACCCCATTAGTGTCCCGAGTCGGCGTCATCACCCAAACCTGCCACCAAGCCAGGTGGGCTTCTCCAGACGAGCACGCACTGAGACCCCAGGAACAGGTGGGAGCAGCACAAGCACATCACCCACATCACGTCATGGATTTCCAAGGGCACGAACAGCCAGCATTGGAGCCAGGTCGGAAGAGGGAGGAGCGAGTGCCAGAGGGACGTGGGCCAGTTCCAGCCCGAGCCTGAATGGATCCTGTTCAACTACTCCAACGCTTAGGCCCAAACCCACAAGGGCTCCAACACCTGCTAAGATTACCTTAAGCCTTGCACGTTACACACCTAACCCCGCTCCCTCTCCTGCACCAAGCCTGTCCTCCAGTTCAGGTCATGGGTCAGAGTGTGGCCTAGTTGGGTCAGTAGTGGGAGGCATGTCAATTTGCTCCTACGCTCGCGTTTCTCAAAGAGTTTCTGTTTCAGGTTCACCGAGTGACTACGGGTCCTCGGATGAGTATGGTTCCAGTCCCGGTGAACACTCTCTGCTCATACCAAGTCTATCAGGACATCATGCACATGGAGAGGGCTCCTCCAGCTATATAGTAATGGGACAACGAGAAGGTCTGCTTGGTTCCCATCATCATCCAAAAGGTAGACGGATTCTGCGACGCTCATCAAGTCGAGAGTCTGAGGCCGAGCGAAGGCTGCTGAGTAAGAGGGCATCCCTGCCTTTGGCATCACATGAAAGACTAACCCCACACAGAAAAGATGAAGATGATGACGATGAGGAAGAGTATGCCATCATGTCACAGAGTGCTAATAGAGAGAGTGCGGATCTGCATCAAGGCTCAGGGAATCCAGTAGTTCAGGGTGGGCAGCTTGACGCAGTAGGGAAGAACAGGAAGAGGGCTGACAAAAGCAGGGGGCATGGGGACAGAGGAGCAGCTGTAGACAGTGGCTACATGTCAATGTTACCTGGGGTGACATCTCCACCTGTTTCACTATCTCTTTCAATGGGTATGTATGACACCAATGCTAAACCCGGGGCAGATGATGAGTACATGGCCATGACCCCCAAAAACAGTGTGTCCCCTCCTCAGCACATCCGCCAACCCTCCTCAGAGGGCTACATGGTCATGTCTCCTAACAGCAGCAGCTCCACAGACCTGCATGGACTGGGCATATGGGAGAGCAGAGCCAGCATGGAGAGCCGGGCAGCCAGTGACTACATGAACATTTCCCCTGTCAGCAGTCGCTCTGCCTGCAGCACTCCACCTTCACACCCTGAGCAGCACCAGCTGCAACCAAAAATGTTCAACTCATACTTCTCCCTGCCACGAGCCTATCAGCATACCCTCTATACTCGCTTTGAGGAGGACTTGAACAAAGGGGAAGAAAGGAAAGACAGCAGTGGGCATGAAAGTGCTGGTAGGGGAGGGAGAACAGGGTGCAGCAAAAGAAACAAAATTGCAGTGGGCTCTGCAGGAGGCTGCCAGCTCTCCATGTCTTCCTCTTCTTTCTCCTCCAGCTCTGCTAGCAGTGAAAGCCTTGAAGATAAGTCAACATCTGGTGGGCGGGGGTTAAGTTTATTAAGAACTGGGGCGGAATACAAAAGTGCAGGAACATCCACAAAGGACGGACGTCACCACCAAAAGCGTGCATCCAGTAGTAAAAGCCCAAAGCAACAGAGGAGGGGGCGTCCTTTGAGTGTATCTTCAGACATTGCTAAAGCGAACACCTTGCCAAGGGTTAAGGAGAATCTACCACCATCGGGGTCCCAGAATGTCGGGGACTATGTAAGTATTGTCTATAAGGAAGATGGTGCATTCGATAAAGAACGAAGTGGAGGGTCTCATCACGGACCGCCTGTAATCCATGGAACTCTTCGGCCCGTAAACCAGCCGCTCCTCTGTCATGATAACCCTGCTAATCTTCCCCGCAGCTTCTCGGCACCACTCTCCACCTCCGCTGAGTATGTCAACATGGATTTAGGGAAATCTTCGACACCACTGACTCATGTTAGATCCACATTCAGCACCGTACAGGACCCACCAACAGTTTCCCCCAAGGCCCGGCATGAACACAGCTCGCCCTCTCCGCTGGTAGCAGAATGCAGCACAGGGTACAGAACAAAAATAAAGATGACAACAGGGCCAACGGATGTTCCATTCATAGACAGCAAAATTTCCAAATTAGCAAGACCTGCCATTCACTCTGGTCCACCACTATCTAGAGAACAGGAGGCAAGTTTGGGTTCTTCCCCGGTCAAGTCCTTCCAGTCGCCTGATAAGAGCAGCAGACTGGTCCGAGGTGATCAACAGGGACACCTGAGCCACCGGTCAGAGACGTTTAACTCACCGCCATCTTTGCCACCATACGCATCTTCTTCTACCTCCCTCTTGCCCGAGGGCAGCCAGGCAGCGAGTCATCGGCAGGGTTTGGACTGCTCACTGTGGGAGAATGGCCAGACTGCTGGTTTGTCTGCCACGCCTCCACCCCAAACCTCCACCACATCCACTGAACAAGGCCTTAACTACATAGACCTTGACTTAGCCATGAAAGAGAGTCCTCAAGCTGGAGCAGAGCGCACCTCTCCTGTCTACAACGTCGGCGCAAGTACCAGTGCCGGCTCTTCCCTCAACACTTATGCCAGTATTGATTTCTACAAATCAGAGGAACTACGAACGAACCAGAACAGTAGGAAGGATGGGCAAGGTGAGTGCTGTGAGTCCTCAGACCAAGAATATCTAAAAAGTATTCATTCTGAATTGTAAAACGACAAATTGACAATTGCAGACATTCAGAACATTGTCTGGCATTCACAATGGCAGTAAGAACCAGCTGCAGTCCCAACAGTTATGAAAAAACTCTGTCAATGATGTAAACATTTCAATATAGCTAAAAGGAGAAAAAAACATTTAACACTAATCAGATTGGATACATGCTTTGACGTGATGTTAATAGTCATCTGATAAAATCCTCGTCTGGGTCTTAGTCACTGCTGCTTTCATCTTGCACTGATGTTTTCCATGGCTTCAAGCTGGTGGGCAGCGCTGCGCTTCCAGTCTGTGGGCTGTCTGTAGAGTCTCTTATTATCACAAGTGGGTGTTCAGAGAGCAGGGCCAATTGATTTGTCTGCTGGTAATGAGCCATTTCACATGAATGGAGGCACAGGGGACAAAACGCGGGCCAGGTGTTTATATGTTTATATGTGGGCGGGTTGATGGCTGCTGAATTTCTGATGGCAGCGTTAAGTTGCATTCCAAAGATCGGTTTAGTACTGTTTAAGGTTCACTTTTTTTTTCTTTAATAAATTGACTTTCATGTGCAGATGTTCAAAAATATGCACTCTGTCAGCAATTTGATTCTATGGACAATCATATTCTAAATGTGCAGCTATTTATTTAGCATTTACATAATTGAAATCAAGGCTCTGGGAATACTCTGTCCATAAGTAATTATTTATGCTGCAGTTAATGACTGATCATGCCTTTCAGTAATCCAAACCCCTATAAGCCCATTTATCCTGGTTCCATTAACTGTAACTGCTTTCTGATAAATTGTACCTCAGAGCAGTGTCAGTATTTCATTATAAACCCAGAAAGAACCTGGTTTACTCCATTTCCAATCAGAAGTTGACATGCACTCATCCCTGGCATAATTCTTATATTGAATTTGGCTTTTTGACTATTTGTAGGTTTGATTTTCTTTCTAAAGATGGTACAATATATGGCTTCAATGATTTTAATAAGATTTGAGTGCACAAGTGTTTTGAATTGATTATAGATTTTCTATAACGACATATACATACAGGCTCTGGCCTATTCCTGTATTTGGTCAAATGTCCCATCGAAAGTTGTACCTTGACATCAAATATTTAAAAAAAAATTAAAGAGCTCTGACAAATTCTGGCAGGGTGTTTGACCACTCTTCTTAGCAGAATTGGTATAATTTATTTAAATTGGTTGGTTTCTCTGGCATGAATTTGACTTTAATGCATAGTCTGTAAATTTTCAACAGGTTGTGTTTGGGGTGACTTCAAGCACCTAATTGTAAATGCTGGAACACCAGCGTCACTTTCCACAGTGAAGTAAATTTAACATCAAAATGGAGACAAAACCTGCCAACAAAGAGAAAGCCAAGCTCCGCAACTATTGGCATCAAGTTCTCCGAAAATTTGAGGCTGGAGCCCAACGCCATCCGGAGACGTGTTTTGTTTTCAAAAATGAAGATATTTAATTTCATTGAGACGAAGTATTTCTAGATAAGTCAGGGTTAGACATTAAAATTTGAGAATGTTGAGCCAAATGCCAACCATGGTGGTCTTAGATTCTTCCTGATGGTCTAGTTTACCAGTACTGGTCAACTACATGAGGAAGAAAACCCCAATTCTTCAATGTTGACGCAATTGTTGATTGAACTTACCATTAATATCAACCTTATTGAAGATATTTTCTGTAAAGCTAGATATGTGTTGGGAATTTTAAATTAGTTCTACAAGTTCTGCATGGAAAATTGAATCCAGAAGTGTGTTGCTGGCTACAAAAACCACATCGGTGCTCCGCAGCTTGTTAATGGACACTACAGCATGATGTATGTATATATATTCGATTCTGAGTTAACAGTGCAGACATGAAAACCTTGGTTCAAATAAATCATTTAAAGCCAAACATTTAGACCTGTGACGAGAATTGTAGGTGCTGTCACTTTATTATCTTGAATTGATCAGATTAGATCAGTGAACACTTTGTGCTGTTCAGGTTGTTATCAAGAAAAGAAGAAACAATAATCTGTGGAAGTGATAAAGCTGTCACAAACACACACAATATTGATATCTGCAACAACGAGCATGAGACCAATCAGAAAATCCTTCAACAAAGATATCAAGCGTCATGTGATATTTACTCAAGCTGCCAGCAGGACTTCTAAATTAAACAAAAGCAATATGCCTGGGCGAATATATAATCTAGACAGAACAGCTTTATCGGCGGTAACATTCTGTGCTGAGGAAGTCTACGTTAGATGTGCTGGGGGGAGAAATTTTTTTTATGCTTTTAACTGCATGAAGATGAAAAAATTCCTTGTGTCAAAAATCTATCCTTGAACATCTCTGCCTTCTTTTGATTCTGTCATTCTAGACTGTTGATCTCCGTCTTTGTCTTTGATGCGACGGCTCGCCATGTGTTGCCACAACAGAACTGTACGCCGGAGTCGGAACGCTGAAACTATGGAAATCTCATCCCTTCCTGTTTGCTGTTTTCTGTCAACCAAAAGTGTGCCAAACACACACACGCACACACACACCCCCACACGCACTTACACATACACAGCCTTACAAACTCAACACACAATCAAAGCGTAAGGAAAAGACGTTACGTTGCTTGAACTAAGGAGACACTTGATCTTTTTTTTAACTCGGTACAGAGAAGCTCACAGGTGACAGGCTACAACATATGGTTGCCATTTTTTTGTACTTCATTAAAAATCATAATTGTTCCAAAATGTTTTATTATGTGTGTTAATGTAAGTTTAATAGAATTTTATAACTGGCTAAAACTCCATCTGTCATTTTTGAGCGAACCAATTTGTTGAAGTTTTATGCCATGGGACTGGAAAGTAATTATATGCTAATTAGTAAGCTTATTTAATTTCACTGCAATGTTACATCCTTCTTCTTTGTACACATAGTTTAAATGATCAACAGGTGTCCCTTAGGTTCAAGCAAATAAGAAGATAACTGCTGGACACATGTTTCTTAAACATTCACACCATCTCACTGTAAACAGTTTTAAATCATTATCTACTGTAAAGTTGCCCAAAAAAAGCTTTTATACTTATAGACTACTGCTCTTGTGTTACTGAGGTGTTACTGAGGTGCTTCAACTACTGGTCATATTTGACCAGTATATATAACCAGTGTATGAATCTTTTGACTCAGTACAGAGTCAAAAAAGACTCTGTACCAAGTCTCTTTTGAAATGTAAAGACTCAGTACAGAGCCCTTCACATTTATTTGCTCTCCTGGTGAGGATGTTTAAAAATCTTTAAAATACATTTGTCCTTTATTGCAGTAGCAAAATTTCACATAAGATGATTCTAAGACTAAAAGGACTTTTCACTGCAAGCTGCCCGAAACACTGCTGGCATGTAGCTAGTGTTCAATGGTTGTAAAGCAAATCTGACAAACTCTTTGTTGGAGTTTTCAAATTATAAGTTGCCTTGTTTGCCTCGGCCAGCCTTGTTTGTTCCCTTTCTTGATTTTAATTGTTGCTCTTTCTGCAGATATGGCCAAATTTAGATCATCAGCTAGGTGTTTGTAGTCATTTCCTAACTTATGGGGTTGATGTTTTTCTTGAGTGCCATGTTCTCTTGTCTTTCCCACTTTGAAGAACAGAAAAGAGCAATGTGCTTCTGCGTCACATAAAAGTTTCCCCAAGGAAGCCGCAATTCACGCATTACAAATTAAATGTCTCCCAATACAATAAAGAGATTTAAATTAGATAAAAATAAAATAGGAATTCATTTTAAGGCTTTTTGCATGTCTTTACAGAAATGCCAGTTAAAGTGAAAGATGCTTTTCCACCATTTACCTATCAATCCCCATTGCTGCGAAAACAAATCAAGCCCAGCCCCATTCAAATTGGAAAAATACTTTTGCTCGTATTTATGGAAATGTCCTGGCTGATATCTGCTAAAGAGTCCAGAACATAAAACTAGCAAGGCTCTTCATGTCCCACTTTAAGGGTTCAAAGATTTGCACGATCGTTAAGACGCATAGAAGTTGAACAGACGCAGCCGGTCTGCGATGTCTGCACGGACAAAGAGCTGCAAATATTCCCCCCCTCGTCCGCCTTCGGATTCCTCTTAATAACAGTGTATCAGACGAGGCTGACACATGACTGTCAAACCAATTACATGATGTCTGAGTCACACAACGAGCGCTTCAGCAGGAGAGACCACCAGAGGAAAAGAAACAGATATACATTGTTTTTTTTTTCTTGAAGAGTTAAAATCATTTTGAACTTTTAAGTAACACAAACTTAGTAGAAAATTATAAATGCTTTTTTTGGCATCTTAGCTTTTCTATTACAACTGTATATTACACTATGGTATATACTATAGTAATAAGAGTAGAGTGACAGAAACTATAGTACATACTGTGGTTATAGTTTTCCTCATTTCCTAAACAGTTAACACGATTTTAATATAAAGTGACACACTACAATAGTATATAAAATATACAGTATACATATAATGAATAATACTATATAGCCTAGATATCTATATACTCTTTTATAAAGTGCCTCATTTTTGATTGTAGCTGTTTTTACACAGGTGATCTTAAAATGGGTTGTGAAAATGGGATGGGGAACAATAACATTTCTCTTCAAAGCTTAAATTTGTGAAAGGAGGACAGACCAGAAACTTAAAACTGCTGCCGTTCAACAGTGATTAGATTGCCTTAAGGTGTTTTATCAGAGACATGAAAAAAATAAGCAGTTTTGATTTTGTTGCAGTGCCTAACACTGAAGCCACAATGTAAGCACATGCACCCCTCTTGCTATTTTATTTATTTTTTTGGTTGGTTTTGTCAAACTGTGGTTTTGCTAAAAAAAAAAAAAAAAAAAAAAAGGAAAAAGAGAAAAGACGAAGAAGAAAAAGAAGAAAGAAACCTCTCATATATATTTTTTGTAGTGGTCCCGTCTTTCTATTTCACTCTCATGCACCCAACAGAAAAAAACCCAAACATATACGATTCATTAGTCATACATGGTGCCTTGCAAAGCTATTCATTGCTTTTGAACATTACAACCACAAAATTCAAACTGTATTTTATTGGGATTTTATAAAATAGACCACCACAATGTAGTGCACAGTTGCAAAGTTGAAAAAAAATTATTTCTTTTCCAAAATAATTACAAATTCAAATAAGAAAGGTCTTTTGGGGTATGTCAATCAGCTTTGCTCAAACAATGTAGACATTCTTCTTTGTAAAGCATCTGGGAACAGTAAATGTTCAAGTCACAGACTCTCAATTGGATTTAGGCCTACACTTTTCAGTTTTTTATTAATAAATCATTTTTGAGAAACATCTAATCCGTACTCCACAGTTATACCCTATTTATGTTGGTTTGTCAGATAAGATCCTAATGTGGAGGTGATGAATACCTTTGCAAAGCACTACATCTTAACTTTCCTGGTTTCTACTTCATGAAGAAGCTGCCATCTTGTATGTAAATAATGAACACGATATTAATGAATTAACTTTGAAGTTTTAAAAGCTCTCCCTTAACGAGCTTTTTAAAAAACAGAGCGTGCTTGTGACTGTGAGCTTGTTTGTGTCAAAACTGTATGAACATGCTTTTCAGTGATTTGATGATACAGATATTGATTGAGCTCCTAGAAGTTGAGTAGTTCTGTTCTGTTTCACATTGTCTTCTTTTCTCCACCCATAAGCATCTGTAGGACTGTGGACCAAGTCTTTTCACTCATTACCTCCTCTTTTATAAATCCTGCTGCAGCCAAGCAAAGTACCCAAAAGAAAAAAAACAAAAGTCTACAATTAATGAAAGTTTTATAATAATTTGTTGGTCTAATTTAGGAAACACACACATCCAGATATCAGTCAAGATATTCTTTCCTTTTTAAAGCTCACATTGTGTTTCTCTGACAGTAGTACTTTGACTGGGGGGTGTTTAATCACAGCCACAGGTGGCAACATTTATTTGGCCTTGCTGTGACATTGCCGAAACTGCAGACCATTTTAGTTGCAAATACTGTACGTTAAGAAAGAAAAAAATGTCTGGAGTATTTTGTTGATAGGGTGATGCAATGTTGAACAAAACTTGTTCTGAGTCCAGGGCTCTGGCTGAGTGCACACAGGGTAAAAACAAATGAAAGGTTTTCTTGATGGAGTACTGACATTTGGTAGCGTTTCCCACATTTAGACTGATTTAAAATTGTTTTTTTGTTTGTTTGTTTGTTTTTATAATTCAAAGGACTCAGCACCAGTGTTGTCAAGTCAGTTTAAAGTTTATCTCAAAAACTACATCTCTTTCTTAAATTTTTTTAGCTTTTTATTAGTACTTATTGGTGCCTGATATTGCATTGAATTGTAAGGAAAAGGCGGGAATCACCATGGCAACCAGTGTGCATCCTGTCATAAAGAATGCAAAAGTTATAATTGGACTTTCATAGTAAAACTAACAGGTACTTTTTTAAAATTAATACTGCAAGTAAAGAAGGATACAAATTACTGTTTGGCCTCTAGCAACAAGTTCATTTGGATTTTCAAAATAAGGTTACCAATCCTGCTTTTTTAAAAAAAAGCAATTATGTTAAAATATAGCACATTTATTTTCTTCAGCGTAAGAAGTTTCAGTCTTTTGTATATTTGCATATTGCAAAATTGGGCTCATATACACACCTAAATTAAGCATGACTTTTATGGCATTTCCAAAATAAATCACAATTTCTAAAAAATAGCTTCTGCTATTTCATAGTGTGATTATCACAATTATTATATTTCTCATTCTTTGTCACCAAAGATAATATTTTGGGCTCAAATCAGACATATTAAGCACCAAGTGTTGGGCACCACTGAGGCTCCTTCAGGATTCCTTACAATATTGATATTTTTAACATCGTCTCTGCACTCTCAGTGTACGCTTAATATTGACAATCTTAACCAAATCCATTCAGGAGCTTCTGTTTTCATAGTTTAACTTATCGAAGGGATGTTTTAATCTGTTTGTGTTAGCCTCCATTCTAATTGGGGATTAGAGAGATTCTCTGACTGTACCTTATAATCTCAAATCAGAGCAGACGCAACAGTTGGTGTTACTGTAAAGCCCCTCGGAGAGTCTGATGTTGGCTCAGTGGGAGCAAACGCATAAGAGGAGTGCAGAACTTTATAACCAAAACCACTGTAGCTTAATATGTTAATATCTGCTGTATTTCTAATTTCTTTTCTGCCATTGGAAGATAGAGATGGCTGCTTCCTTTAGCTATTTTACAGCAACATGGTGCACAAGCTGCTCCACAGACTCTAAATGTGGGAAATGATACTGGATGTACAATCAGGATACCTGCTATAACGACAGTAAAAGAGCATCATATGTATTTTAAAATCAAATGATCCTACTTTGATAATGATGTAATTGTAAAAGATGAACAGGAACTATAGGTATGTAAAGTTTAATGTGTATAAAGAAGTTTGCTTCAAGGGAAGGGAGGGGACGGGGCGGCATGGGGTTCATTCTGTTCATGGCAAAATTGTTTCAAACAGAATATTGATGATTTTTGTCTGTGATGTAGACAACAACAATGTTTTTTTTTTTCTTTTGATAAAAGGCAAAGTGATATAAAAAAAATAAGTGCCCTGTGATTCTTTGATTATTTTTGAATTAACGACATGGAGTCAAATGAGTCTAGACTGATGCACAGTAAGCCGTCACAGGTCTGAGTTTTAAAGGATAAGCTTGTCGACAGAGTTTCTTTAATCCCTGCCTCCTCTGTTTAACAGATGGAGTTTGGGTAGTTTTGGGGTAAATAACAACTGAGTGAGGTTTCTGCTGCTTGACAGTTTTATTTTCAGTATTTATTACCCTGTGAGTAACATCAACTTATTTTCAACAGGAAATTTGTATTTCACAGAACCCACAAACATTGTGTTTCCTTTAAGGTGCATAAAGCATGACTCTGCCTGGATGTTTGTCTTTTAAGAAACTTAAAACTAGTTTTGGATCATTGTCCTGTTGAATCCATACTTAATGTTGACAGTTTTAGTCATGAAACTAAATTTTTGACCAAAATGTTATTTAGTTTTAGGGACTAAAACTAAAGTCCCTAAAACTTGTTATTGTAAATTGTAAGACTTAGAGGGATATATTTCATTCCTCTAAGAACAGGAAAAAAAATGGATACATCATTTATTAAGATATTTTTGTAATTATGATGTTTGACCATGTATGGATTAGAAAATAATTCACAATCATATTTGATGTTGAGGAGCCAAATCTTGTTTTAAAAATGTCCAGTTGTTTGTTGGGTGATCTCTCCACCGTGAAAAAAAAGACATTTGAATGTATCATAAATTACCTAAAATTAAAATGACATGCATTCTATATATTAGCTAAAATAATACAGTAGATATTTGTTCTCTGACATGTATAAAAAGATCATGTAAATTTTTCTGTGTAGTTTGCTGGGGCTATAAATTTAGACATCTTTTTGTTTGTTTTTCAAAACAAAAACCTCAAGTCAAAAAATTTCAATTTTCTCTAAAGTTTGGATGCAATCTGTTTCCCTTTTTACAACAACAGATCACACAAATTAAGAAAAACAATAACTTCAATATTAAAGCCTTGATGGCACCCAAAATCTAATAACTCCTGGAATCTTAGTTAAGGGAAACAATAGTACTGTAAACAAAAACTGAAAATAGAAAGAGACTTGAGGTCATCACTATGGAGAACTAGCTGCCCTAACTGGAGCTCATCAGTCCACTGATTCAAAAAAAAAAAAAAAAATAGGGGGAATAAAAGGTGCTTCTCTTTAACAAGTCTGATCTGATCTTGTTATTTCACAGCCCTGAGAGTTTGGGATGTTCCTTCTTCAGAAAAAGAAGGAAATGTTCCCTCAGACAGCCCTAATATCAGGAAAGGTAATTATGGATGGAGCCATTTGAAGAGCAGAGATCTCAGAGTACCCAGGATTGCTGTGATCAAGAACAGGACATTCTGTGAAGTTCCTTGATAGGACTGCATTTGACACATGCACTGTTACATATTTCATAATGGCTCCTGCAAGAGTCAATTTTGAGCTGGCGAGATGGTTTTTGGTAAAAGAAGAAATGCATTGTAACATTTATCCATTGTGATGGATTTGGTACATATGTATCTAAAATAAGTAGAATTAGTTAGTAAATTTCCAAATATTTAAAACAATTTCTTCTAAAAACACAATCTGGTTAATATGAAGGGAAGTCTCGCTATTCCCACCTGTTCTAATACTAATCTGCATTGATATGTTCAATTTCTTTAAAAAGAGAGTGGATTCTGAAGCATTGATATTTGTTGAACTTGTTTCTGTATTCTGTGTGACAGAAAACTATCACATCATATTTCATATGTTCATATTTTTATCTGTAAAAAGATGAAAACCGCTATGCATTTTCTTCTACATTACAGTTATGTATTATTTTGTGTAAATCTTTCAGATTAAAAATCAATTAAACGCGTTTAAGTTTGGGATTCTAACATAAAATGGGAAGGAGATGAACGGATTGGAAGGCAAGTTGTATTTATAAAGGTAACACACGGCGGCGCTGTACTCCCCTATAATCAGAGGAAACTTTATTTTGAAAAAAAAAAAAAAAGCAAAAAACGAACCGGAACTTGTAGTTCGCTCGGTGCCAAGCTGTTTCTTATCAAAGATCTTAAATTAGGAGAAACACAAGCACACCGTAATATTTTCAAACCCACCGTTACCTATGCTAAGACTTAGAACCGCGTAAAGTAAAACCCTTCTAACCTCCTATCCTTTTGTATTATTAATAAAAAAAAACTGCTTGTGTTAACGTAAAGTATTATTCGTTGCAAACCTACATTTGTTTGTCGCGTGGACGCTGATAGATTTGGTACCTGGAATTCAAATCAGAGTGAGTGGTCTGTAGCTTTTGCTCCCGTTCGGATGTGAGGGAACAACCTTAGATTCCCATCATCTCCCCTCGGTTTGACATCTCTGATGGCCGAACCGTGCAGTGGGTTCTGTCAACTCGACGGCTGATGTTGGACGCCATGAGATAGCATTAACACAAACCATGAAACCCACCGTGGATGCTAGCGTCGGTCAGCAGCTCACAGAGTCACCGTTACTCTTAATGTTTAACTCACAAACTCCGACTTCAACCTCTGATGCTCTGTTTTGAAGTCGTCGCTGTCCTGCTAGGTTTGTATATGCAAATATCAGTTCGTTTTAATATCTGAGCTATCAAAGTGGAGTTAATGGAGTGGATTTTGGGGGAAATAGTAACTTTCTTCTATTTGGCATTCAGCTTTCGTGTAGCAAACTAAACTCACTCAAAGAAAAGTCACATTCGACTCTTTTTGTTCTTACGTGAAGTAGAAAAAGACAAATATTGGCACATGTTCGCCATTTAAAATTGTCTGAATGCTGGACAGATGGTAGCATTTTGGCGCCTTCTAGTGTCTCTTTTAAGAGACAGGTTTGTTCCAACATCGACTGCTCTTGTTTCATATTCAGGTCAAAGGTTTCACTCCTCTATCTATAAAACTTAAAACTACTCTGTCTGGTCCTTTACTCGACTTAAAGGAACGCTGTGTGTATAAATTCAATAAGGTTTTGTCTTATAAGACGTTAAAAAAAACAAGAAAATGTTTAAAACAATACAGAAATTAGGCTATGTGGGTTTGCATCTTGTATTAGTAATTTGTATTTTTTTCAGCAACATTCAGGGTTTTATTTCCCCCTCCAGAACACAGTGTGGGGTCAGAGTGACTGGTTGCTGAAACTCACTCACTCATGATAGCAGCTGCAAGTGTTGGGGGGGGGGGGGAGAAAAAGTGTAGCTCAGCTGCTGCTCTCTGACCCGATCCAATCCTTAGATGAAGCGCACACATTCCTGCAGACAGCCAACTATTGAGTAACTGCTCACAACTGGAGATCTGTAACAAAATGTGTTTTTTTTTCTTTCCTCTAGGTTGCTGAGAGAAGGAGAAATCCACTCAGGTGACCATGGCTCCACACCAGGTGGTACAGGCCATCATCGATCTCTCTGCAGGAGCAATTGGTAATTAAAAGCCTTAAATGTTGTGCAAACAATTACATACTCTTGACACGAAGCGTCTCCGACAGTAGTTACAATGCCTTGCCAAAGGACAAATATTCAAAAGGACAAAGTGGCATCAAATTGTGAAGCAGGAAAAAATAATACATGGTTCAAAAAAACTTTTTTTTACAAATAAAAAGCTGAAGTTTCAAACTTTTGTTGCACTTACAGCTCCAAGTCTTTTAGGGTATGTCTCTCTACCAACTTTGCACATCATGTTCTTTTGTGTTCATTGTATTTTATGTTGTGTTGGCAAACCTTCTTACATATATGCTGCAACCCTTACATGAATTGCAACAAACTGCAAACACATAGGGTATTTTTTGTCATTTAAAATTTTACGCATTTTTCCCTGCTGTGTTGTCTGACAAACATCTGGAGTCCTTCACATAACATCTGGATTTCAACTGAGATTAAATTAAACACAGGTTGATTTACTAATGAGGACGTTTCTGAAGGTCAGTTTGTTCCACTGGATTTTATTTGGGGATATCAATCAACAAGTTTGAATACAAATGTGGTTATTTTGAAAAAACTATGCATTGATTTTCTTCTATTTCGGCACTCCTTTGTATTGGTCTATCACATAAATCTGTAGAAGTTTGTGGTTGTGATACGCCGTACATGTCTTAAAGGCATTTTAGTTTCTGTCAGATTTCTCCAATGTTAGTATTGATTGAGCTGCTAAACCAAATGTAGTTTTTAGTGGAAATAAAACCGGAGCTGAACTGAGTGAAGTGATAATCAGACGGTTTTGTGTCTGACACCCCAGATGATCATTCTGATGACGCCTGACTTTTTCCGGCTCGTTTCTCTGCTGGTTATTCCGCTCAGCCGAGTGCAACAGTCTGCATCGCTGACAGTTGCACTCGACTCGTGTAACAGATCTTTATCTCTCCTTAACAATGTGTAGCTTGCGCTTTTGTGTTTGTGTGTGGTTTCACCCCCGTGTCGTAGGAGGGGCTGCCTGTGTCTTTAGCGGTCAGCCTCTGGACACAGCGAAGGTAAAGATGCAGACCTTTCCCACTCTGTACCGGGGTTTCGTCCACTGCATCGTCTCCACCTACAAACAAGATGGCGTGCGTGGGCTGTACCAGGGTACCATCCCAGCGCTGATGGCCAACATCGCAGAGAACTCTGTGCTGTTCATGAGCTACGGCTTCTGCCAGCAGGTCATACGCTTTGCAGCTGGACTGCACCACGACGCTGTGCTGAGGTTCGCTGCCTCTAACAGTAAAGAAACATACGCACATGTCCAGTTTCTAAGTGTGGGTTTGATTATTCTTCCCTCTTCATCAGCAACATGGAGAAAGCCTGTGCTGGTTCTGTAGCTTCTATCTTCTCCTCGCTCGTCCTCTGCCCCACTGAGCTGGTGAAGTGTCGACTACAAGCCATGCATGAGATGGAAATGTCTGGAAGAATTGCCAAAAGCAACAAGTATGTTTGTTTATTTTTTTGTTTGTTTGTTTGTTTGTTTTGGGGTTTTTTTTTGCCAGTATTATTTAAGTTGACTATATTTGTGGTCACATACTTAAGTTTTAGAAAAAGACACCCAACAAAGGGCGCTGTAATGTTATCAATTCTACAGTATTTAATCAATATTTTTTTCCTCGTAAAGAATTGGTTTTTTGAGTATCGATACATTAAATCCAACTCAAATCCCTCGTGTTTCAACAAGCACATGTACATTAAAAATGACATGTAACGAAACAACCAGTTAAAATTTATGAAATAATGAAATGAAATAAATGACATTATTTAATATAAGTGAGTAAAACAAAAAAAAGTTCCTTTTCTGCATAACCAAATGCACAAAGCCACACAATTAACATTTAAACAAAGCAAATGTATAACAAAAGCAGCATTTATTACACCATCAGTTCATTAATGTAGTGCAAGTCTATGGAGCAGTCACAAAATGTCACCAAAATCACTGTCCCTCTAAAATCTTTCAGAAAATCTTAAAAAATATATAGAATTGTACTGTTTAGTGAGTATTGTGATATGTATTGTATTGTGAGAATATTGCATAGTAAGATTAGTGTATCGCTACAGCCCGACCCAACAATATGCTGAGTCTCATCTTATTTGATTTATACAAATACAATGCAGCCATGTAATGCCAGGGTGTCAACGCATCCTTAAAAATGCATTAAGATACAAAATTCATGTATCAGAAATTAAGGCCTTAAAATGACTTACATTTGTTTAAAAGTGAAGTAAATTGGACTTGGGTACATCAATCGCAGGTCTTACATTTTACAAACAGGAGAAATCTTGCGTTCATCTGTTTATAAAACGTTTCTCCATTTCTCTTTTGCCCAGTCTGCAGCTGCGTCTTCATTACAAATGTGTGCAAAAGTTTGACAATATTCTGCTAATGTCGGAAAAACACAAATTTGCTATTGTGGTGTTTCCATTTAATAAGTATCGCAATTAAAATCACATATTAATAGGTTCGTTCTTGCGGTAAGTTACCAAAAAGCATGCCACGACGCCAGTATTCCTACCACTTCCTGTCATCTTCTTCAGCTTTTCCACCATCGTTAAGATCTGGTTATTGATCACATGACCTGTCTGATGATTAAAAAAAAGTGTTTCCATTGGAGTTTTGCGAAATACCGAAAAACACCTTATGCTAGCACAAAAACTTTTTTATCAAAAACCAAGATTTATTTATTTTTTTCAAAATTGGCTTTCTTCCAATAAGGGAATTCATTTTTGTAATGGAAAATTTACAAAAGTCAAATTTTCACCATTATATTGTCAATAGAAATGCAGCTAATGTTTCCTTTGGTGAACTGTGATGTCTTCAGATCGTTATTTTCTAACAGCAGGACTTGCAGATAATATGGCTTCACATGCACACAATCGGCTGCATGCACGGCACAACTGTGTGGTCAATGATTGTTAAACACATCTGTAGATCGACTACAATGTGTGTGTACTTGAGCTCGGCTAATGTCAGACTGAAAATGTGTCTGGTGTGTCTGAAGCTCGGTGTGGTCGGTGGTGAAGTCCATTATGAGGAACGAGGGCCCGCAGGGCTTCTTCCAGGGACTGACCACCACTATAGCCAGAGAGGTTCCCGGGTACTTCTGCTTCTTTGGTGCCTACGAACTCTGCAGGACTGGATTCGCAGACTACATGAAATGTGAAAAAGATGATATAGGTACTGGGAGCAGAACGATAACTCTGTTTCTGTCCGATTTCGATGCAGTAACTTTGTGTTTGCTGTATGTGCTGAAGGTGTGGCTCCGATCGTATTCAGCGGTGGTATCGCAGGCGTGTGCCTTTGGTTGATGGTCTACCCAATGGACTGTGTCAAATCTCGGATTCAGGTCATGTCCATGACGGGGAAGCAGGCGGGGTTTTTCAAAACCTTCATGACCATCGCTCGCTCTGAAGGTAAGCACCGGCAGGAAAGGGAGGAACTACAGACATATGTGGCGTTCTGCTTTCTGATCCGTTTCCAATCTTGTTTGGTGTGTTTAGGAGTGAGGGCGCTGTACTCCGGCCTCACCCCCACCATCGTGCGCTGCTTCCCCTCTAACGGAGCGCTGTTCCTGGGTTACGAGGTCAGCAGGAGGCTGATGATGAAGCAGTTCGACAACTGAGCTGCTCCGTCAAACTGCCACACTCCCTCAGTTGCACTGCCCATAAACCAGCTGCGATACAGTATTTACATGTATCCTTATCTGGATGGTCAGTGTTTTAAAATTTTATAACTTGGTTTCTGAAGTGTTGTGACGGAGGAAAAGGCGTGCAGTGAAGTACTGAAGCTGTGAACACTCTAGCTGGTAGTTTCTCTCCTACCTCAACTACATGGTGTCAGCACAACTTTCTGCCTGAAGACACATGAGTGTGAGGAAGGCTCCGTTAGACGGTGCGGTTTACTTTACTGAATTAATTCCTGTTTTCTAGCTAACATTAAGGTGTTGTGAAAAAGTGTCATATTAATTGATATAGGTTGCCTAACATGCAGTAAGATGACTGTTTTTATTTAAACAGGGTTCCTAGTCTGCAAAAAGCTGGAATTTGATTTAATTTTTTTCCATGTCTCCTTACAAAAAAGAATGAGTACAGATTAATATTTCTGTTTCTTATAGTTTTTAACCCCTATGCCTTGAAATGTTTTCCATTCCTCATCCATGCCTCCTTCCTTTGGTGTTTTACTTTCTCCCTTCTCTTTCTGACTTTTCTTTTACCTTTCTTGTTCTTTTTGTCTTTCCTTATTTCTGATATTCCATCCTTGTCACAAATCCCTTCTTTATTTTTCCTTTCTTTCATTACTTTTTCTTATTTCCTTCCTTCCAATCTATTGATCTTAGCTCCCATATCCGCCAAATGTAGAGCTATCGGCCATAAATCCAAAGTGAACATTAATACTTTTTTATGTTTTGATTTTAACAGTAAGCACAGGTTAATTGTTCAAAGTCAAGCTTGGATTATTTTTCTACATGAGAAATATGCAGGAACCTTGTTTAAAGAATCTTTTCCTGATATTAAGGAACCTTAATGTTTTCATGCCAATAAACCTCCTCAAGCCTTTTTCTGTACATTTTAAAAACAGAATAAATCTTGCTTTCATTTGTTTTCATCTGTACTTTTTAAGTGTTTTTAAACCTCATGAGATTCTATTAAAAACACCCAGAAAACGATTACTTTCAAATACATTTGTCATGCTGGTTTTGTTCTTTTATTTCACTCCTGCTGTTCACTTCTCTCCTGTGTTGGTTTTTGTTATATAGAAGAAAATCAGTAACATATGAGCTGCCTTGTTACTTGCTCTTTGAGCCTAATTCCATGTTCTGTGTTTTTATTTGTTGAATGACCTACATTTTAATGCAAACATGATTTTGCATTAAAATGCATTAAATAATACATGAATAAAAAAAAGATCTTGGGGGTTTTCATGTATTTTATTTTTTTCTTTAAGGAAATCACTAACAATTAAACACTATAAAACAGCAGTTACAGTTTTTTGATAAAATTAAATGATAAAAACATAGCTGCGTTTTTGAAGCTGCATAAGGACAGACTATGATATAATTTCTTTCATCATAAGTGCAATAAAGTTTTTGGCTTGGACATAAACATCACAAAGTTTTTTGTTTTTTTAAGAAAAGGATTATCCTGGTTTTCTGAGTAGACTTTACTTTTGTCACTGAATTTACTCAACAGCTGCATAAAAGCAGGTAAAAATCAAACGACTCATAAGGTCCAGTGATTCATATCCTCAGTCTCTGAGAATGTAATCCTAATTTAATAATGGCATGAAATACAATTACAAACCTGTACATAGGTATAAAATGAGCTTTTTGTAAGCAAAATGATACAGTCTTTCATTACAGAAAGACTATTGAATGTAAGTGCAAGGTAGTACTAAAGTAAAAAGCATAAAATGGCGAAAAACATCCAACTTTTAGTTTTAAGACACTTTCTGTAGCCTTCTGCAGTTCTTATTGTTAAAGGATGCAGCAGGGGGCGCCAGTGAGAAACTCGCAGCAGCTGGGAAAGAGAAAAATAAATGGGAGCGTTAAGATTTCACTCATTTATTTACTGTTTTAGTGACTACTTAAAAACAGCAGTATTAATGTACAATTAAATACGTTTTGACTCTGATTAAACTTGTCAAACTAGCAGTTTTGCTAAATATGTTGGCATTAAATAATAATTATTCATTTTCAAAAGTTACCTAATTTTGACCAAACTTGACCACAAACGGTAACAAATCGCGTTCATATGGGTTATTTGCAACCAGTTGTTCATACAGTATTAACATTTGTTTGTTATTAAATTTAAAAAAGAAATTTGGATTCATTGCACCCAGAATGAAACAACAGGTGTTAATTTGTTTGAATCAGACTCAGTGCAGCGCGTTCATCTTAATGCTCATGCTGCGTTTAAATGTGGCTCGGAAAAACACGTTACGACACGTTAACAACGGCTTAAACTGTTATAATGGCTGAAAAAAGTGCGGAGGACAGAGGGCAACAAATACAGTGCAAGGAGTCCCTATTAAATCGAGTTAGGAATAATAGAAATTTGGCCACTCCAAGGTAAACATTTTACAAAAAAAATCAAACAGTGTCAATGCCCCCTGATGTACGTGAATTGTATTGATTACGGCTTGCAGTTGCAGATTAATGAAAACTTCAAATTACATAAATAAAAAAATAATACCAATAACAAATGTATGAACATGTAGCTGTCATAATGTGGTAACTTTGAAAGTGGACCAAAATGCAGAGGGGCTGAGACGCTGCTAGTTGATCATAATTTTAATTAAAAAGGATGATGGATAACAAAGCTCCTGCCTGCCGGGTAAATTCAAAACCGGGAACCAGAGACACAAGGAGAATACCCATGGAAGTGACGAGAGAAACAGGCAAGGAGTGACTGAGGATAAGGTGCTTAAATCCTGTGAATGCTAAATAAAAGACCCAGACTGATGAGATAACGGGTTGTAGGTGTAATGAGGGGGGAGATTACATTGAAGTCTAGGAAATAAATCTAACAAAGAATAACTAAAATATGTAAAACGAGAGTAACTAAGAATAACTCGATACTAGAAATAAACATAATAAGAAACACGAAGAACTTAACTGAAGTAAAACAGAAACAAGACTGATCTAAACAAAGAAAAGGGATAGAATAATCAATTAAACTTCAAAACAACTAAATAATCAGGGTCCTAACAATTGCCTATGTGTGGAATTAATTTATACTTAATGCTTTAAATTGAATTACTGAGAAAAGGCTGATGTGGGTACCTGCTGGTTTTAAATCTTCAGATCATCCCTTCCTCCTTCTTGATGCAGGTGCCGCACAGACAGCCACAGAGCCCGTTGATCATCTGAGTGGCACAGAGGATTATCTGCAGGGCGCTGGTCACCAGCAGAGTGCTGAACAGTCCGATGTTGAACTGGATGATGTTCTCAGGCTCAGTACACTTCCACCACATCGAGCTGTCGGTCAGGTAACTGGTGTCACTGTGAAAAACAGAAGCTGTTATGCTACAGACGGCACACAAACATTAGCACCTTAGAGTTCTGGGTCTTACCTATCTTTGAAAGGCCTAGCCCAAACCAGTAATACTTTACACAAAGGTCCATTCTGCAAGCCGAGCACGGCCACAACGAAGCTATACAGGGCACCGAGCACGCCCACCGCAGCGAAAGCGATAGATAGGAACATCTGCAAAGATTAGAGGAGAGGGTCAGTTTGTTGCAGTTTAATACTAGATTTTATTCAGAGTTAAGGAGAAGCTCCCCAGTTGTCTATTTACATCAACAACATCAATGTGTGTTTGGTTATGACTGTTTGACTTTGTCTTGTCTGCATGGGAAGATTAATCACAGTCCTCAGTCTAAAATCAACTTCTTGCAAGAAATCTTTAGGAAGTTTGATGCCTCAACCTGTTTCCTCTATTTGAAAATAATCATTCCTAAAACCAAGATGGTGTACTCAAATAATAATAAAAACCAGAATAAATTCTATCTTTACAAATTATATTGCAAAGCTCTTTTTATTCCATAAAATTTCTCTGTTATCACAAGCTCTACGATTATATTATTGAAACTTTGCTTTATGGACTGACATAAAGGATTGATCATTGAAGTGGAAGGAAAATTATCCACAGTTTTCAATATTTTTTACAAATAAAAATCTAAAGTTTGTTAGAAAATGCAATTGATTACAGTAAATGCTTATTAGTTGAATCAAAATAAAGGGAAACATTTATGCTTAGAGTAGATTGTTCATAAATACAGTAGTTACTGTACATTTAAGTAGAAATCATTATTCGACTAAATTTGACTCCATACGTGTCATATATTTGGGAAATATCTATTTTTGGTGACTCGTGTAATGATTATTTAACTCTGTAATACAATTTTGAAATTTTTATATCTAGTAGGCACTTTATTCAGGAGTTCACATAGTTAATCTGTCACTGTTTTCACTGTTTCCTGTATGACTCACCCCACAGCGATTTCCACAGCAGCCCTGCTTTCCAGTCAGGTGAATGTGAAGTGCAGGAATCAGAACCTGAACGGGAGGTTATTTTTGCACGTATTCAGACTCAGGTTTTATCATGAGGTCAGATTCAGAATGCATAAACTGTTTACTGAAAATACAGGAAAGACAACATTTACTCAGGAGACAATAAATATTTAGCAGTGAGATTCATGTGGTAGTTGTTATTCACTTTAAAATGAACAAGAAAACATTATACAGGACAGATACACTAAAGCTGAATATAGGAAAAACTCACCATTATCCCTCCTCCAATGAGTCCTCCCATGTACTTCACCTCATCTGTAATGTGTCCATCTTGGGCATACTTGACGCTTCCATCAGGAAAGAACAGCACAATGTTACAAATAATGGAAATGAGCACCAGCGGGTACAGAGTCACCGCAATGCAGAGGGAACACTTTCCAGTACACATGTTGGCCGACTTCTGGAAAGAAAAAACTTCCTTTGGTTTAAATTTGAGCTCAGGCGACTGCTGTTCTCTGACCCTGGGAAGATCGGGTAGTTGTCTACCGGTTTGGAACGAGAACTCTTCTGAAAACGGCTCGACGGTGGGAGGTTTAAGCCTGATAAGATAAGAAAGGCAAACAGAGTCAGGGATAGGCTGCAGAAGTGAATGTGACTCACTCTCTGCTGTCATGGAGATGGGCAGAGTGTTGTTTTGTTGGGTTAGTAAAACTAATGTGGACATTAAGCTTTTTATGGCTGAGGATATCCATGCATTTAGGTCATCTCACCCAGACGTGTTGTTGTGCTGTCCCTATGGTTGCACAAAGTCTTAACTTTCTTGAGTGATCACATGGTGAATAAGAGATATAAGAAAGTTTGTGTTTGCATTTTGCTGTAACAGGTGATTCTGATTGATTGTTGTTTGTGTGACACCCACACCATTCCTTAAAGGTCCTTTAGCTCATAATGTTTACTCTGTCACAGTAGGAGCTTTGAGCAGTTGAACTTTGCACATGCAGCTGCAGGAGCGAGAGACAAACAGATCATGTCTGGCTTTGGTGAAAACCTGAAAAATATTCAGACTATAAATGACCAAATACTTTTTGGACATGATGCGCATCTCTCGTTGTTTCTCTGGTGTTGATCAAATGATTAAAGGTTATTGTCTCTAATCAGTAACGACAGGAAGTGAATGATTGGAGAAGAAGCTTGGTCTCTGAGTAACATTTGGGCGAGGCAGTGTTACTCATTGTGATAAGATTTACAACCATGAAAGGCTCCTTGAAAAACTGGAACCCCCTTTCTATACGAGCGCCTTATGACAAGCCCATTATTATTTTCAGCTTCATCTAACGCTATGAAAGACTCATGGATATTCACTACCTGGGTGGGTTTCAAATACAATTAGCAGTTATAAAAAAAAATGTCTCTGTTATGTAGAACCACATCTTAACTTTCCTTTTTTTAACTTTTATCTGATATCTCTGGCCACAGGCGTCGCTGCACAGACTGCAGCTATTAACAGGCATTTGTTTCACCTAAGACTTTATTAGCGCTGACTGAAAAAAAAAAATAAAATACCAACTTCAAAATATTAACACGAGGAACAAAAATGTGGTACCTGTTAAAACATTTTATTTCATTATTCAATTTATGTGCATGGTATTTCCAACACTTATCTCCTCAGATTAATACACTTCAACAGAATCAAGCATTTGTAATATATTGTGGAAATAACAAGCTAATACAGCTGAAGAGAACATCAATGTTAAAGTAAGCATTTTCTTTAAAAAGCAATCAGGAGCTTGTTTCCAGATGCTGCACGGCGACAGCTTTTTGAACTCTTCATGCCTACAAACTCAGGCTTCCTGTAAAGAAAAAGAAATGAAACAATGAAAACATGTCTGAATGAGGAAGTAGAAATTAGGACGTCTTGAAGTCACACAGCTTTTTCTGACCTGCTTGTCGTTGCAGGCTCCACAGATGCACCCGACGAGGCCGTTGATCACCTGGCTGGCACAGAGGAGACCCTGCAGAACGCTGGCCACCATCAGGGTGATAAACAGACCCATGTTGAACTGGACCACGTTCTTTGGCTCTTCACACATGTTCCAGGAATTAGAGTCTTTCACATATTCCAGGCTCCTGAGGATAAGACAAAAAGGTCGTAAATGACCAAATCGCAAGAAGAACAGCCACAGATGCATTTCAACTTATTACTTGTCTATAAACGGTTGTTCCCAGTTGCCAGATGAGGTTCTGCACAGAGGCCCGTTAGAGAGGCCGAGCAACGCCACAATGAAGCTGTATACGGCACCAGCTGCACCCACTGCGGCAAATATGATGGAAAAGAACATCTGCCAATATTAAATGAGAAGCAGAGGTCAGTTTAAAATGTAAGATGATTTTAAAATAGTTAATCATGAGTTTACCTCCTTTTTCACTTACTTTAAACAGGAAAAATATTCACTGATTCCCTCTCTTCATCACAGATTTTACACATATATATATATTCATCAAATTTTACTATACAGCAAATATATGCACACAATGAAACTATTTGCAAATATTTGATTGTTTTATGCTAATGTTAATGGCCACAGTGCATAAGCATCACACCTACAAAAGTGAGGAAATGTATGTTTCATGTTATGGTAAACTGCGGTTTTGTTATCTGCATCAAAAGTACCTTGGTGTTGTGCAATGGTGATGCAGCACAACGCAGCATATTTCTTCAGCTCAGGAACAACTGAACTAGTCTGAATTTAGCCTGTTTTGTTGCAGATCTTCCTTAACTTGGTTACAACTTGTATTTGCTGCTCCGTTTCACCTGAAATTAGGTCAGAATAACTCACCCCAAAGCGATTTGCACAGCAGCCTTGTTCTCCAGTCAAGTGAATGTACAGTGCTGGGATCAGTACCTGTGTTAGGACACATTGGGTGGATCAGTGGATTGCATTCAGTTTGCATGATAAGAGTCAGGTTTTTAGCAGCACAAACTTTCTGCAGCCCCTGTTTTGGTTTTAAGACATTTGATAATGACTTAAGTGACAACAAAAACATTTATCAAATCCATTAAAGTTGTGCAAAATGTTTTAATTTATCCCCCCAAAAATTCTATTCAATAATAATTTCACAAAGTCTAGAACACCATTTGGAGTCTCGTTTACCAACCAACTACTTACCAGGACACCACCACCGATGAATCCTCCCATGTACTTCACTTCATCAGTAATGTGTCCGTCTTTGGCAGTCTTGGTGCTCCAGTCAGGAAAGAAGAGCAAAATGTTGCAGAGGATGGACAGAAGAACCAGGGGGTACAGAGAGATCGCAATGAAAAGGGAGCACTTTCCAGTACACATGTTGCCTGCCTGAAAACTCACCGACTGCAACAAAAACTCCAGTCATGTACGTTTTAGCCAAGATAGTTCCTGTTTTCAGAATAGTCCCACTTTGAACATGACCAGAAATGCTTAGTGCACTTGCCCTTGTGTCTGTGTGACTGTGACGAAGAGGTTGAATAATTTATTTTCTAATAACTACATCATTTTAAATGACAGTTTGCCTATTCTGCAGTTGTTTTGTAATACATGTTGGAAATAAGGGCCAATTAAGGGCCTAGGGTTGAGCCACAAGTTCTTTAGAATGATGGGAATACTTTTTATTTTACAAGAATGTGGGCAGAAAAGAAACAAAGAAAGAATTATTTAATTTTAACACAACATGGCAGTTAAATTGTTTTCTACAGTGTTCAATTGCAACATTACTAATAGCCCCAATAATATTTTGAATAGGAAATACATTTTCTCCTAAAGGAAACCACACCGCATTAACTTGTGTCTCCATCTTATCAAATGTTAACTCTGACTACACTGACTAACTGGAATAATAAAAGACCAGTGAAAGGAGACTTGAAGTCAAAATCTTGTTGGAAGTATGCTTGTTTTTAAGAGCAATTTTTTTTTTCAGGAATATGGTTGCCTGGTTGTGAAAAGTAAACTGGTCATAGTGCACAATAACCACTCTTTAATAAAATAGATCCTAATTTTAATAATAACGTGGTAATACAGTTTTTGAAGTATTCTGTCATTAAAAACACGCAGGGTATTTTTTTTATTTTTATTTTTTAAAGAGCGAGAATAAAAATGGCGCCCCCTGTAAATATCTGGGAAGCGTTGGACCACTCCCCCTGTTTCAGCGGGTCATTCCCGTCCACAGCTGGCCCACGATGGACACGTCTCCCTTGAAAAACCTCCTTGTGGGCCGTTTGATGCCAGAGAAATGCTACGAGGAGCTTTTCGTCCGCTTGCATTTGCACGGTGAGGGTCGTTTGCAGTGAAATATCAAAGCAGAGAGGGGGGAACGTTTCCAGATGTGCGGGATACGGCGGCCGCAGAGGAGTGGAGAACATGTTGCTCTCGCAAACTTACTACGATTGTAATCAGCCATGCATGTGGAAACAGCATTTAAACTTTACTTACTGTGGTTCAGTAATTTGATGTGATCTATTTCTTAAAATGATTATTTTCCAGGTCCCTGTCTAAAGTTTGTGTTGAACAAAATTGTCGGATTTTGGATCATACTGGACACATTTTTGGGTAAGACTGTTTTGTATCAGAAAATAACAACAAAAATGGATTATTAATTAAAAAAAACGTGCAGTGGCTTGAACCTCTAAACTTTTACACATTTCTCATATTAAAGCCACAAGTTTCAATTAATTTTACTGTGATTTAATGTAACTGATCAAGTAAAGCTTCATTTGGAAATTGCAATATATATATATGTTGCAGATAAATATCTAAAAAGTGCAGCTTGTATGTGTATCTCCTCCTCTTTACTTTCTCATGTCCCTACATAGTTCAGAGTTCATTCAATTAAAAATAAATAATCCACCTGCATCCTATAATGAAGGCCTCAGAAGTCTGTTAGAGTAAATTAGCGAGCACAAACAGAATCACTGAAACCAAAGAACACAGCAGACCAGTCAGGGATTAAGTTATGGAAAAGATTAATGCAGGTTTAGGTTGTAGAACAACCTACAACGTTTCCGTCCATCAAATAAAAATGTTCAGCTTAACTATTAAGTCAAGAAACAAGAACATTTATCAGAAACAGCCAAGATGTTAGCATTATCACTGGAGGAGCTGCAGAGACCCCTAGCTCAAGAGGGAGAATTTTTTAGCAGCCCTAAACACACAGCCAGCTCCAACTAAAACATGGAATAATTTATATCAAAATATATGTATGATTTCAAAATCCAGTACCAAAACTTAACTTCTGATAAAACATTAGATTTTTTCCAATGGGAATGACCACTTTTCCGAAGCACTTTGGGTTGTCTCTATTTCAATGAGCCTAAATCTAAAATTTTCACTTTGACTTTTCGTTACTTTGTGATGGAAAGCAATGATCTGATTAGAACAAGAGCCTGTGAACTCAGATAAACAACAGTGACAGGCTATGTCTCAATCTTGAAAACAAAGACATCAGGCCTGGTCCTGAAGCCACATCATTGTCATGCTGCCTGTATGCAGAAGCTGGGGGTTTCAGCAAGCTTCCACTTTACAATGCAATCATGTTGTTTGATTAATTCAGCAAGCTGCTTACAAGATAACCATACATGCTTAGTAGGTAAAGCATAGAAGTCATCATGAATAGCTCCTGCGCACTTTTTTACGTTTCCATTCTCATTTTCTGTTTCCACATCTATCATCTGTTGTGAGCAGCACAGTTTCCTCAGCTGCTGAAGCTGCTGTGGAGAGGAAGTGCAGAAGGCCTGAGTCTGACTGCCTTCCTGCTGCAGCTCTATGCTTTATCATGTCCGGTTGTCTACGCTGCAGCCAAGAACTTCCCATTCTTGTAAGTAATCAATAACCACTAAATAAGCAAGTCAAGGGTTAGGATTCCGTTATTTATTTGTGACATTGTTTGTATTTTCTGCTTTCTGACACAAAAACCATCAAATAACCCAACATTGCGGGAGACTCTGTTCACCCGCTCCGCAATGTTTTCTTTCAGACGTCAGGGTCTCTTCATCATAAAAAAATTTACAAAATAATACAACATTTCTGGACAGGATCTATAGTGGTGCGGCTCACAGCTGAGTGTGCTGGATCTAATCAGGTCCTCTAATTTGAGGCTTTCAAAACTAAATATTTAGAGAACAAAAACATGAGACTACAGATAAGAATAATGTTTGTTCTATTTTAAAGCGACTTGTTTCATTCATTTATAAAGAAAGCTTTTACAATTATTAGTAAGACTGAAGTGGAATAAATGTAGCTGAATTTGAGTCTATCTTTATGATCAGATGGGTTATGTATTTCTGTTTATTCATTAGATTTGTTTGTAGTAAGGTACTTAAAATGGCCTGCGTTGTGAATTGATTGTGTAAAAATGAAAAAGAGGGAAGAAAATAAAATAATACAGAATTGCGCTTCATCTATGTGCAGCTGGGCTCTGTCTTAGAAATATGGTGAAGACCCTCCGTCCTGTTCACTGTCACAAAGAGCCGCTTCATCAAAAAGACTGATGCCAGTCAGGCTTTGGGTCAGGATGCCTTCAGGGACCTGCCTACTGAAGGTTTTCTGGGCATTTCACACTTAGGGGAATCTGAGGCGGGAGGGACTATATTCAGATATTCTTTTCTGAGATCCTCAGAAATATGTGGGAGTTGATGGATGGATAGACTCATTTCTCTGCTATTGATTTCTTAAATAGCTTTTAGGGTTTCAACAAAGTATTTATCTCTTCCTTGTACTTATAAAAGATTTCTTTCAAAACAGAAACATAACAGGAATCAATGACTGAGTGAGTTTCCTTGATAGGTTTTTGTTGTTGTTTTACATTTGTTGTTTTTCTCTTGAGTGGATAGGATTCGTCTGTTTTTCTGTTTTATAATAAAGTCTTTCTTGTGAAACCTAAAGAAGTCATGTAGGACTTCCTGAAAACATCTACCGCCTTCTTTCTTCAAACCCTAAATGTAGTTATTTTGGTTGTCTAATGTGGGAACTAATGATTATTATTATGAGATTTAAAGTAATTTTTTTAGCTTTGTAGTTTTTGCCATTTTATGCCATGTTTTTAATATAAAACATGCAATTGCTTCTGAACTATTCAGGAGGTTTTTATATTTCTCTTTACCGGCTTTTTGATGTAATAGTTTTGAGGACTGATTTCATTGAATCTGTTTCTATTTTACTTTGCAGTTTGATTTACATTAAGCTGCGCTCTGGGACCATCGCGTCACTCAACTTGCTATTCATCTCTGTGTTGCAGCACTTAGATGGTTAATTTGTAAATACTTGCTTTATGAATACAACCGTCAGTGGGAGTGCAGCTGTTTGCAGGGTTTCCTGGGTGGTCGTCCATTTTCTGAATATTCAGCTTATCAGGTCCGCACTCCCCATTATGACTGCATTCAAATTCAAAGACTCTGGTTCTATTAGTGTCCAAGCACTGCAGAGTAAGTAGTTTTTTCTGTTTAATGTCTGGCAGAGTGTGTTTACCAGTATGTCTGCGCTTTCTGTTTGAACTTCTGCACAGTGCCTGGGCTGAGAGGCTCTTCACTTTGGCTCAGACAGCAACCATCATCTTCCTCATCCTGCATTATCGCGGTGAAACCCTCAAAGGTCAGATTTGAGTCAGTATTTATCCTACATATAGAAAATGAAGGGAAGCAGAAGGACATGCTGATTATTATTTATCGTTAGTTCATAGTTTTATATATTTATATATATGATTTTGTTATTATTCCAAAATCTTAAATTCTTATAATGCAGCGCCACCTTATGGTGTCTTTTCAAATTAACAGACTTTTTAACCATGTTTGTAACTATCAATTAAAAAAGGTCTCGCTTTCTCTCTGGTGTTGCTAGGGTCAAGTGTACGATTTAAATCTTAGAAATGTGTGTGCATGTGTGTGTCAGGAATGCTACTGCTCTTGGGTTTTGGTGGCGTAATCCTCCTCCTGGTTTCGTTTGCGGCTGCGGCCGTCATCAGAGTGGTATACACCTCAAGTCTGGCAGCTTTCGTTTTAAGCAAGGTAGCAATCTATCAGTCTCTTCTTTCTGCAGATGTATGGACTCTTTTATGCGGACAGATGTGTGTCCTTATTACTTTTTCCAGGTTGTGCAAACTGTAACAAACTACCAGAATGGCCACACAGGGCAGCTGTCCAGCCTGTCAGCATTACTGTCATGTACAGGTGCTCTTGGTGCCGCCGTTGTTTCTGTACAGGTAAGCAGTTAGAAACAGTTGGATGCTGTACTCTTTTTCTGTCTTATTTGGGATTTTTAACTCCGGCTTTGTGAAACATTTTCTTACAGGAGAGCGGAGGATCTTTCACTACTTTATCTCACATACTGTCCACGTGTCTCAGCTTTGTCCTAATGGCTCAGATCGTCTGCTACAAGAGGAGCAACGGCTCTGCTGCCAAGAAGACGGATTAGCTTCAGAGGCAGAAAGTGTTTCTACGACAAAGATATTGATGTATGAATGATTTAATAATATATAGTTGTTGTGCAACACTGTGTGAAGGATATTTCCTCTCTAATATGAGGCGCATGTTGTGTTTATTATTATTAGAATTTTTGTGAAGTTTTTAACACCTGTTAGCAGAATAAAACGTCATGTGGCACCCTCTAGTGGCTATGTGAAAAACAACATTCTCAGATTTCAGTCCTAATGAGGATCTGTGAATTATTTTTTTTATTTAATGCCAGCCAGTTCTTATTTATCCTCAGAATATCCTCCATTTGTGTGTTTCGTTTTTGAAAGGAGCCGTGTAACTGGCAGTCATCTGCATAAAAACGAAATATGATATTTACATAGTATTGGGCTAAGCGAGGAAAATACAAATTAAGATGAAGGTACAAGACAAATAAAGGGAGCAGAGGATTCCTGGTAGACAACGGAATGTTTTTAGACTTGATACCAGTAGATGGCATAGTTCCCAAACCATATGTGACTGTGAAGACTTAACGCATGATTCCTGACTCTGGGATCTTGGTTTCTATGAATTTAAAGAATAGCAGATGTTGGATCATTGTTGCAACTGACACAGTAACACAATGAAAGCAACAGATGTGGTGCATGTCCTGTTAACGCCTCTGTGTGGTCTGCAGTCCCTGCTGCCGCTTAGACTTTAACCTTCCACTCAACTTTCCAATATTATGCTTGGATTCAGCACTGCATGAAAAGACAGTTTTATTAGCAATTAGCTTTTTTAAGATATTTTTTTAGGACATTTTTAATTCTAAGTGTTTATGAACTTTCACCAAATGAACCCCTGTAGGCAACACACCCAAGGTCAGATGCTGTTTTCTGCAGCTGCTCAGGAGCTAGACTGTCCTTCCTTATCGTGGGTATAAAACTGTTACTTTGTCTGCCTGTTGTCAGAATCCACACAGAACCAACTCTGAGGCTCACTTGGACCTTTAATCTGACCTGTTCATGAGGTTTTGATCTTGTGTCTTCGGTATTTAATAAACCTGATTGAGTGATTTTTCCCCAACAGTGCTTGGCGATAAATTTTTTTCCACTATTGTTTGCTGGACAACTGTCAACAATTTTTCCCGTGACGGTGTAGGCCATAACGTAACATTTCTGTGTCAAAAATCCATTGAATGATGAGGTGAAACTCTGAACGCGCTATACCACCAATCCACAAGTATTATGTTTCTAGGGGTAAAGGATACTTGGAGAAGTCCAGCGTATATTTTGGTGTTAATAAGCTCATGATCTCAGTCGTTTTCCTTCAGTTTCTAAATTAGCAATTTCCTCAGTTCCAGTCTGGTATTGTGCTGTGCAAACCAAAATAATGCAAGAGTGTAAAGTTTCTGAACACTTTCTGTTCTCCAACAGCTGCTGCAGGATTCTTTTGATTTCATATTTGGTCCTGTGTCAAGTCAAACACTGGTAAACCTCAAAACTTTGTGAACGTTTGGATATTTTCAACAAAAGTTGATTGCTCATTATTTGCATTTGAACAGAAAGAGTAAAAAATGATAAACAATAGGAATCAATACAAAAATCCTTTATTTGCTCTACATGTCCATCATCAAGAGAAAATAGACAAGTCTGTTGTTACACACTGACTGAAAAAAAGCCTCAGCTTTGTCTTCATTACATGAGACGCATCTTTTATATGAATGAATATGTTTCAGATGAAGAATCATTTTGTGTGAATGAAGTGTTGTTACGTCAGTGTCAGTGTTTATGTCATGTGTGAAGATCCTAAACTTTTGCTCTTTTTTTAGGCAAGTTGGCACAATATCCTGACTTCTTGATTGAAAGTTCAGAGCAGCTGCTTTTTAGATTTTATAGAAGTTCATTTTGACCTTCTTCACCCGTTCTTCCTCCACTGCTGCGATGTGTATTTTTAGACTACCATGATTGAGATCAAGCAGACATTCATGATGGATTAAGGATTAGGACGCTGGATTATAGTACTCAAGACTGCATCTACGACATTACAACCAAAACAGCTCAGCTCTATGAATAGCAACCTCCGCATTTGTTTGTACACTTGACAAAGATTCGTACAAACCCTAACGACTAGCATTATTTCTCCCTGAGAAATTTGTCACAGTTCTTAAGCAGAGATTTTTTTTTTTTAACTGCCTTCATCTATGTACTGACTGTGCATTTTAGCAATGCTACCTTAGGGTGTTAGAGGTGGGAGTTTGTTCCTTTTCTGTGTGAGATTATACTGCTGCCAAATGGTAAGGAGGTGAACCTAAATTATAAGGTTTTTGTACATTTTTACGCTGGATTTTGATTTTGGATATTGCTCTCAGCAATATGGCATAAAAACAAATGTTATGATTTGTCAGCATACTCTTAATAATAGCTCAGTGTATTTTTTTTAAAGGAACATAGATATAATATGTTAGACTGTGATCCTTTCTGGTCAGAAATGCTTCAAGTTTTACAAATACTCTTCCATATTGTCTTTAAAAGCTATGTAACACACTGGTCTTCATTTACACAATTCTGCTAAACAAAATATTAATACGTAGTCTTGCATACATAAAAACCCTCACAGGGAATCATTCATAGTCTCAAAAAAGCTGATAGCCAGGCTACTTTTTAAAAGTAGAGAAAATGGCACTAGGTCTGCTTTGCATAAAATGGCCAAAAATCTAATTTACTTCAACAAATCTCACTCTACCTCCTGCTTCCTTTATGCACACAAAGAGGGAAATCACAAAGTAATTGCATGCTGAAGGCTTTTCAAACACAGCTCATTACATTTATGACTCTTGGAGATAGGGGTGCACTGATTGCAGTTTTCTGGCCGATTGCCGATCACTAATCTTTAAAAAGCCTGACCTGCCGATTCCAATTTTGGCAGGTCTCAGAAGCACAGCAGAAGATAGAGGCTGAATTTTATACTTTTGCTGAGGTAGATAAGATTGGTGGATAAGCGTCGCTTCACATTTAAGTATCGGCCGAGGAAATCCACATTTTATCGGCTGGCTGATTTATCAGCTACCCCTACTTGTAGGTGGAACCTTCACGTTATTAAGAAAGCACCAAATCTGCCTGACAGATGAGACATCAGCTTTGGAAACCCTTCTGTAGAGGATAAAAAAGCCTCTTCCAGACTGTCCTCTGATGAGAGTTGTTCTGATGATGTAGATCTGCTGAAGGCAGTGAAACAGACTGACACGGCTCAGGGATGACAGCTTAACAAAACTTTTGTTTTAAAATGTCGCTAAATTTATAGCTGTTATTTAATCTGTAACAAAAAAAAATGAAACTGTTAGCCTAAAGTGAAATGTCACTTAAATAAAAAAGTGGACAACTTATGTCCAACACGTCTCTCACCAATATGGAGACAAGCACCAGAACCCTGCTGACCTGACTCAAGGATAAACAAATGGTGAATAAGTCCTTTGAAGTGAAATAGTGGTCATTTATGCCCCGGATGAATTTTTAAGGAACAAACATTATTATTGCATCATATTACCGGTAAATATGCCTTCAGAGTAACAAAAATAAGTCTCCTAACTTTCAAGTGTTCAGGCATTTTGGAAGTACTCAATAAAATAGCTGAAATCTGGGAAAATTGTAACAAAAAAATTCCATCCACAGGAAAAGAAGGTTTTACGCTAAAATGAAAATCAAGCTCTGGTTATGGAAAACAAGACTTTAGTAATAAGAGTTCATTCATCACCATTGGAAATTTGAGAACCTTAAACTAAAATGTAACTTTGCTCCAGTTCACTGACTTCCTGACTGAACTCACCATAAACTTAACTGAATATAACAATATGCTGTGTACACAGGGTGATGGTTAAACATGTAATGTGTTCACAGCTGTTATAAATTCACATTATTAAACGTCTCTGATAAAAGTCAGGCTACATCATAAACCGCAAAAACTGGACGCCTGTACTTGATCTGCTACAGGGAAAAAATTTTAAAAAATCACCAACAGATGCCTCTTATACTAACATCAATGACCAAAACCTCATATTTTCATATTTTAACGAATAATTGAATGGCGACATCACATAAACTGGGCCACACCCATTCCTGCCAAATATGTTTAAAATGTTGCAAAGTTTTAAAACTCTTAAATTAAAAATGCTCGATGGATTTCAGCCTGAATGGCCTAAAAATTTGAATATCTTATGTAGAAATGGAAAACAAACGGAACTGATTTGTAAAATCTTGGGGTTTTTTGTCTTTTTTTTTTTTTTAAAGCCATTTTAGACATTTTAATAGATAACTGGACAATTAGATTAAAAACTGAACCTGACCAAATAGTAAGGTCAGTAAGGAAAAATATTAACTACTTGTTCTGTTGAATTAAAATTTTCAGGATATATTTCTTAAATGAATCTAAACTATCATATGTGACGTTGTGCTTCTGTTTTCGTGAAGTACTGTATGATAAATACTGATGCTGCATGGCACAGAGACATAAAAACTTAGCCTATATCACTCAATCACCTAAAAATATTTAGACATTTTTTCAGGCAACTTTTGTTTCTTTTACAGAGTTTTTACAACTCTTGGTCCTTCCTGTTATTAATACAAATCATGGCTTTTCGCCTCAGTGAAATTTGTTGATTTTATAATCTATAAAAGAGCCCGTCACATAGGAAACACAGCACCCTGAGAATGGAAAAAGGGAAGATACATTTCTTTTAGTTTCAGTTCCCGTTTTAAAAATTTCCCTGGATCAGCACTGGATCCGTTTTACTTCTCCCACTCTGGACACTTCAAAGGACTTTTCTGTGATTTTGTTCCCACTAACAACAAATCAGAGTTTAGCCTCTAGTTTCTATGAAAGTTTTTTTTTTGTTTGACCACGTAAAATAACAATTCTTTCTTATTTGCACTTCATCACGAGCAGCACTTGCACTGAGGAGAGATTTTCCCTCAGCAATTAAAGCATTACACTGTTTCAGCATTACACTGTGAGTCAGACGGGGTCAAACTCAGGCTGCGATGGGATCACAAGTCTATTCGGACCGTAGAAATGATTTGGCTGCAACATTGACTCATGATGCTTTCTCCATAACGCATAAAGTGCACAATCTAAATGCTTTGGAATGATATAATTAGAGTCATAAGGAGTAGATGTGTTTGCCTATATGACATACTGCGTGTGTTTTTGTCTGTGCACACATAGCAATGAGACAAATCAAGACGGTTCCATTAATGATTGAGCTTCTGGGTGAAGTTTCAGACCAAATTGCATATTTCAAGTTTAATGTGCTTTCTCAAGGGAGTGTTAAAGGTAACCTTTGCTTCTTTGCAGTAAAATAAGAAAACATCTCCTAGGTTTTACTCTGCCTCCTTGAATGAAGATTAATTTCACCTCTGCATAATGAGTTACCCATTTTTTTTCTGGTTTCCCTGATGTTATCTGAGCTTCTGGCACAATTTGCGCAGCTCATCCCAGAAGAACAGGGACAGAATGGTGTGTGGGCCGAGTCGGAAATAAGAGGCTCCCAGGCCTTTGTAGAGTCCTGTGAGGCCCTCCTTTTTCAGAGTCTTGGAGAAGCAGTCACTGAATCCTTTGTAAAGCTGCCCCTACATGAAAAGATGGGAAAATAGCATTAAATCAGTAAAACAGAAGCTCTCTATATTTCCTTTTCATTCTCCAATCACATTACAAACACAAACTTCAACATATTTTATGTTACAAAAGAGCACAAGTTATGAAAGGCAACAATAATAATAACAAAAGCATACAATAAATAAAAGTCAGAAGTTCCTGCGTAAAAGACTAAGCAACTATGTGCTTTAGTCAGATGTGATCAAGAATTAACTTATATTTAAGATATTTAGTGTGGAAAGAAATTAGCATTGCATAACCTTCTGAGCACACCGTCCATGTGGTTATACAGGGTGGTGGCAGAATCATGCTGTGGACACTGGTCAGAGTTTATGGAAACATAGACGGAGCTAGAAAAGGATGTTCACAGATTCACCTTGCTGACGTGGCAAAATATTTGGCTTGTGTACAAATGCACACACACCACACTTTTCAGCTATTTATTAAACAAAAACAACAACAAAATAAAAATCCTACTTTGTGTTGGTCCACCAGATAAAAAGGTTTGTGGTTATAACTTTACAACAATGGGAAAAAAGTCAGAAGAAGAGATAATGTCTTCTTATCTCTCACATTTCTCTGGTATCAGGTGTCAATGTGTTTGAGTTTACATGTTTCATGCTCCAGATGATAAAATGACATGACCATCACAGTTTAACTTACAACACCTTGAAGAGCAAAGGTTATTTATAGTGTCCATTGTTATTTATAGCAATGGACACTATAAATAACCTGTAGATTAAGAGCTTCAGAGAGCCTGAACAACGAACTATGACTTTCCCACAAGAGGAAAGCAGCAGTTACTTGCACACCTTTGCAGTTTCAAATGATTTGGCACAGAGAGAACATTATGTGTCTTTGAATCCTGACAAAAATTTGGAGGTGAATGTAAATGCAGGGCTGGAGCGCGAGGCAACCTCACACACACAGACTGACCTGAAAGCTACAATTTACATAAACCTGTGACAGGATTAGGCAAGGATTAAAACCCAGTCCATGAAACTGACTAAAACAAAAAAAAGTCATCCTGAGAGAAAGTATTTCTTAAGTTAATATTAATAAAAACCTGAAACAATCGATTTGAAAGTAAAAATTCTTGTTGATCAACAGAACGTTGCTCAAGTTGCCATTCATCATATTATATCATCTCAAGCAACTTACAAGTGAACACAAGCTAATAAGCTCACACCTGGAATGTTTCCACTTCACAACGTAGCCAGAAAAATTAAACTGTCAATATTCTCATTTGAAATCAGCCAAGCCCCAGCAGGCAGTGCTTTCACACGGCTTCATATCTTTTGTAATTTTTGAAAACGCCTCTCATGTCTACAAAGTATTTGTGCGGCTTATAATAAACCCTTGTTTCCTCCACCCAGTGTGTGCTGGAACATGTGTGACGTACGACGCTGTACACGCCTCAGGACAGAAACGCCTTCACCTCGTAGCACTTTGCCAGACTAAATGATCACCTGACTGTCTTGGGCTGAAAGTTAAATGGATCCAATTGGCACATATAAGGGATGAAATTATTGAAATAATGATCAGAAAATACAAAGTCATTTCAGCCTCTGAAAGCTTTCTGTAGGCCTTCATCTACAAAGTCAGAATCTTCATTAGTGAAGACAAAACGTCTGCATAGCATAGAAAGAAATAAAGTTATATTATTTATCAGAACGTTGCTGTGACATTCAAGTAGTCCATTTGTCCATTTTGTAGCAATGGCGCACATTTGCAGAAAATATGGCATCTTTTATTATGAGAGTTGCAATTTTTTGACAAGTCCAAGTAAAGGTTTAGGTAAAGATCAAATTACCGATTGGACAGAGTTTGACACATGAGAAATGTGAGGCTTGAGCAATATTTACTAAACCTATACTCTTTCTGCCTTATTGTCAATTTATGTTGTATAATTTTTGCATTTAGAAAGATTAATTATCTTTGTCTCGCTTACAATATTAACTAAGAGCTTGTCACATACGGTGAAACTCCTATTTTGGTGGTTTTAACACCACTTAGTACCCCTGTTGTTTAACATTATGCAAGCTTATAATATTCAAAGGTTAAAGCTGATCTGAGTGTCTAGATGGAAATCTATTACATTAAATTTAAGGTTAAATTTATATAAAATTTGTAAGTGAAATCATATATGTTAGTATCTGCATGTAGTGTAAACACAAGCCATCTGTAGGTCCGATGTACTGAAAAACACAGACTTAAAAACTCCCCCTAAATGGACACCCAATCGATTCCCTTTATTTTTATTTTACTTACTTTTCCCATATGGTCGACAGGCTGGTTGTAGAGTCGCGTGCTAACCACATCGAAAGGCGTCATTGCCAGCACCACCATCACGCTGCTGATCATGCCGGCACTTAGAGGCACCAACCAGCTGTCCTGCGGAAAAACCTTTGCAAAGATGGAAATGTCGTAAGGCATGCGATGAGCGAGTGTGGGCTCTAAAGCAGTTCTGAGAAGAGCTCTGACTGTGCAGTGGCAGAAAATGAGCCCATCCTTACATAGCAACTATATCTAATTTTAGCTAAGTGAAACAGAGGACTGTTTCTAAAATTAGCACCTGTGTTACACGCATACTACAGTAGCAACTGGCTACTGGTTTTCAGTATGATAAAGGCATGGAGAAAGTCTTAACATACATTTCTCAGTATTGTACATAGCTTTTTAGAAAAATCTAATTAGAACTGCAGGAAATTGTTTGCACTGTAAACAACCATCCTCTGCTGCAAAGAGAGAAACGCTGATCCGAACAAAGCGGCTGTTAATGTTCATTCAATATTTGGAAGTGTGACCAACATGGACTAGAAAACATTGTTCATTTCCTCTGCTGCCATTGCTAAAATTACAGATTACTATTCTAAAATAGAGTAGGAAATCCTCGTTCACAACTTCTTCTGTTCACTGATTGGCCGGGTAGAAAAATCTACCGAAGACAATCCAAGTGAATGGGAGAAAGCCCAGACTTTGCTGGAAGCAAAAGCAGAATTGCACAGGAAGACGATGGCTAAACTTATGATGTCTTCTCTAAACCCCACAAGTTTAAGACAAGGAACTGAAATGGCTCTATTTTGGGTCTGGTGAACCATTTCAGTACTCTATCCATCCATTTATCTGGATGATTAAATAGATGGATATTGAGTTCATCATTATCCAGCTTAAGTAAAAACTATTTACGTTTTACTTTTTCTTAACTGCACCAGATTTTCATTTAAAATATTCTCCTATTTTAGAGAGTCCATAACGACATCCAGTCTAACAAGATTCACATGACCTTTGGGAGCGAAACAGGCCCACAATATCAAATATTATCCACAGTGCATAACTGTGAGAGCAGTTGTTTTATCACATAGTAGCAACTCCCACTCTCCTCCCTGAGGAAAGTATCCCGACTGGAAAAAGTGAAACTCGCTAAGCGACACTGAATTAAGTATTCGATATAGCTGCACACATAAAGAATGTAGTGTCCTCAATTATATAAGCATTTAAGCATTTCTGACAATGTATATTTTAATAAACTACTCCTTTTTTTCCAAGTTCACAATGTCTGTACTACACTTTCTAATATTGGTCAATAAGAGAAAGATCAGGTGGTTTCATTTTTTTCCTCCACTCCTTTCTAAATGTTTCTGTGTAAAATGCCTACCTCCTGTAATAAAAGATGAATTTATTTAAGGCTTACTGCACACTTTACCATAAGTACCAATAAATGTCTCCGTAGAGAACAGATCCACAGTACATTGGCTAAAACCCTTTTACCTATTAAAATGTGTTATAGTTGTAGATCAGTGAGTGGCAAGCAGCGTATGTATCTGTTCATATAAAACACAAGGCTGTCCTGTATTTCAGACGTTTAGCAGCTTATAAATGAGCCAATGTTGGCGGGGATGTTGGGAGGAGGGGTTCGGCCCCCGCTTCCTCCCGCTGCCTTTTCGCAACGGAGCAAGTTACACAACTTTGCAAATGGTTGAATAATTCCTAGAATTCTTCCTGTCAAGAAAAGATAACACTCTTTAATCACCAGAATACTTCTGGAGTATCAAGGACTCCCTTCAGCTAGAGTTTAGGCAGCAAGGCCCACCAGTAAACTGAAGCACTGGTTGTGTAAGTCAAACGTTTTCAGCTAGAGGGGCCCAGTGAAAGGTGTTGGATTTTATTTCAGTGGAGTGCATCAGAGCGTTTTGTCATTGCAACAATGACTGTTTGTGTAATTGGTGCGCAACTACTGACTACAAATGATCGTCTCCGGATCAAATGATTATATTAGTAACGAGGGAGCATGATAATCTTTAATCCTAGCAGCTAAAACAGCTGGAACAATTTGTTCTGTAAGGCTAAGAATAGGCCTTGGACCACAAGGTATGATAACCTTGAGTGAAAATAGTAAAATGTTCATATATAAATATAGCACCTTTAAAAAAAAATATTACAAGTAATAATTTTTTACATATTTGTTGAAACTTTCACTATCTCCTCTGCCTTCTCCCAGTGCTCCCTGCGCTCACTCGAAACAACCAATCAGAGCCAGGAGGCGGGTGTTAGCGCTGTCAATCACAATCTTGTGTGGCGCTGCTCACACTGCAACTTTCCCGTAGTAACAGAAAAGCAATAGTTATTGCCAGAGTAGCACATGATAACTTTTACAGTCATAGTTAAACATATCTTGGCATTTCTTAACTGTTATGGTGATTTTGACATGTAGAGCTCAGTAAAAATATGTAATAAACATCTACTAAATTTAGTATTAGTTTTGAAGTGCCTAGAAAATTTGACCTTACAATTATTTCCCTCTATATAGAGTATAGAGCAACAGTGGGAGTATAACAAGCAATAATAACTGGTTATTTAGTCAGGCTATCTGCTCTGGTAGAGACTGAAGTAGTTACTTTGCAGAAATGCTGCAACACCCTTCATCTCATTCTGATAAATTCCTAGGTGTTCAGAGGCCAGTCCCTCCAGTGAGTTCTGAGTTTTCCCCTGGGTTGCCTCCCATGTGCCCGGAAAACCTCCTCCCCAGGAGAACCACCTCGACTGACTCCTTTCAATATGGAGAAACAGTGGCTCTACTTCAACCTCACCCCAGATAAAGAGTTACTTTGTCTACTAAGTCTGACCACTCTATGAAGGAAATTAATTTTGTCCACTTGTAATCGGGATCTTGTTCAAACTTTTGAAACATTTGGTGCACCTAGTAAACTAAGAACCTTAAATCCCAAAATATTCAGACAACTCTATCAAGTTATATGATTAGTTAACCCAGATAATTTCAAACAGCGAAGTCATTTATAAAACATGCACACACGCTAGAAAGCTTATAAAACAACATTTTACATCTTGGCAGGATGCCATCTTCATCAAACCCTAAGAATGAATATTTTCTAACCTTTAGGTCGACGACTAGCTCCTTAGAGGAGGAGAAAGTTGAGAGCTGGGTTGCAGAGCCTATGCTGACCCTTGGTATAGCAGCACTGGAGCCCCTCCACAGTCCCAGAATGCCATGCTGCCTGTAGATGACTTTGAGAGCATGGATCATCCCCTGTCCAGAGAAGAAGCAGGGAGAGGAACACATGAAAAAACTGAATTTACATTTTCACTATCACTTTGTGTCACTGTGCTTTACCTCGTGTCTGTGCTGATGTCCCACTGCGATGGAGGAGGTAGACTGACTCTGCAGATGCGTCTTCACCTGTCAGTGTGCAGAGTTCATCGTTATAAGTCAGAAATGGCACCTGACTTATTCAAAGTGAAGTCAGCTACTAACCAGGTACACAGGGCTGCCCATGACGGCGCCCACCACCCCAGCACTTGCTCCCGCTAACGTGGTTTTCACCGCGCTGACCCTTCCGTTGGTGTGGATGTAACCTGCAGACTCAATGATGGCGTAGGAGCCGAGCCGGACTCCATTCATGAAGAACTGGTAAAACAGTCCGGGGACCAGCCCTTTCTGCAAGCCGGCTAGCCCGTCCACTTTACCGATAGTGTAGAAAGCGTGGAAAACGTTGCGATAGTAAACCTGGTAGGTGCCGCGGCTCTTCAGCTCCCCTTGAAGTTGCATCCGCGTCTTGACGACCTCCAGCGGGTTGGTGAAGAGACACGCTCCGCAGGCCGCCACGCCGCCCAAGACGAAGTCCATCCCGCTCAGGTCGACACAACGGGCAGCGGCGGAGTTCGGGCTCGCTAACGCTGGTTTCTGTCCTTCATGTTTGTGACATCTTGCTCAGCTGTGATGTCCCCGCCCACCCTTACTGTACAACTCCCCCACCCGCTGTAATATCATGAGCCGCAGATACATGGCCGCTAACTGATGCGTGCCGACGTTGCTGCTTCACGAGCTTCCTGTAAAGTCGGAATTTTAATGAACAAAGGTCAAAGGCGAAATATCCGCTGAATGCGGTGAAACAAAATGGCTTCTTCACTAATTTATCTGAATGTAATTCTTATACTATGTGATTTCCAATTGATTTGAGTCCATTTTGTATTTTTAAGTCACATATTAAGAAACACAAATGATGGATAAAAAAGAAGAAAGAAAGTCACTACTTTCTGTGCTTTCACAATCAAAAATTAGAGGCAACATTAAGCCCATCGTAACTAGAAACAGTAACTTCTTGCTCTCTGTTTCTCTGGCACACGATACAGTTACATCAAACCCACATTTACATCTAACCCAGTTTTTAACCCACATTTCATCCTTTCCTTGAACATCTCATTTTAAAACAAAACAATTGTTCGTCATAATAAGTCTTTAAACCTCATCGTAGCCCATGAACAGGCTTTGTCTTGTTACAGGTTATATTTATAGAATCGTGCATAAAGTAACTAAAACCAAATCTGCGTGTAAAATTGGACAGTGTTTTATAAATAAATGTATATACGCTTCACTGAAAACACATTTTTGCCACGCTGTACATTAATCCTCCAAAAAAGAAAAATTAAGTCAACCCAAGTTTACCAAAGTAAAATGATGGTGGTGAAGAAAAGAGTTCGTAAGTGGAAAACCAAATATTGACTTTTGATCTTAATTGGCCACAATTCCTTTACAGTAGGGGGCGGCAGACACCTGTATCTCAAACCGAACAGGCTCAAAAAGGAAAGAAAAATAATAGATATTAATCATAATTGTTATAATAATAAAGTAGTTATAAAATTCTAAAGAAGTAATAAATTGTCTATAGCTTGCTCACATAGAGGAAGAACCTGCAACAGCATCACTGGTTGGGAAAACAGCCAACTCAAAACTACTTCAATGTAATAACAAGACTGCTGTTTTTGAAATGAGCCAGTGTGTCATATGAACTGATTCAGGCTTGGGCTTATTTCACACAATTTAGATCAGATCATGATCCAACACACTGGGTTGAGTTTCCAACTCAAAAAATGGTTTAAAACAAGTAATGTATTACGTAATGGCAGCTAAAACTTGGATTTAAAACTGACCTAAAGCTTAGATGATTAAACAAGTCATACTTAGGATAAAATGTATTATTTGTATACATACATCAGTCCAGCTTTACCACTACTGTCTCATTGCAGGGTGGTAAGACTAAATTAAACTGTTGCTAACAGTTTAGCAGGTGAAAGGCTAATGTTATTTAAGTAAACAAACTGTTTTTTTATAGTTGGAAGAAAATATCATTGGCACAATACACTGATTAACATCTTTAAGCAGCATAATTTTAACATCTTATTTAAGATTCATGGAAGACGTTCAGTGAAGTCTGACCCGGTTGTTGTACAGTTCAAAATGCCGGCCAGTGGAGCATAATGAGACTCCTTTTAGTTTATCCTATGATCCAAGAGGGTCACGGTCTTTAACCCTTTATTATTTTTTTTTTAAACTACAACATCTGCCCCAATAATATAAATCCAACAGTTGGATTAAATAAATGTCAACGGTTTATTAAGGGCACATTCTGCAGTCTTTTTCTCCAAACTAATCAGAGAGAACCAAAGTGAGTTCAGCAGAGGTTAGCAGGTTAGTCTCATTGAGTTCATGACAGATTAGTGTTGGAGTTGGAACGCTGACGTCCAAAACCTCATTTAATTACATCTATTTAATCAGTTGACAGAGATATAAACACTATAGCAACAATGTTGACATTTGTAATAGGAGTTTACTTTTCTTCTTTTAACTTTAGGGCATTATTAAACACTGATATGTCCTCTGACGATAGGTGAGAAGGCCCTTGCAGCTCCGTTTTGCTGACTCTGTGGAGGGTTTTAAAAAGCAATTAAAAACATTTTTTACTTTCCAAGGCTTTTATCTATTGATTTTATTGTGTTTCTTATAAACACAAGAAACACAAGAAATCAGCCTTAAGAAATCAGTCTTAAGGATGATTTCTATTGTACAGTGCTTTGTGATTTTATGTCTGTGAAAAGCGCTTTATAAATAAACTTTACTTACTTACTTTACTCACATTAGAATTATAAAATGAATGCTGGATTGTTACATTCATACATGGCCATTTTACTTACTAACCCTGCCTGGTTAAGTAGGTTTGACGTGTCACTGAGCTGAATTAGACTGGAAAATAAAGTGTGTTTCATGTTGATTTGAAGAGCAATATATTAGAACATTTAATCTTATAATGTGCAATATTGTATAAAGCAATATACTCACTGTGTTTTTTACTGAGTTAAATTAATTGAAAATAATTTATTTTCCCTTCAGATTTTGTGATCAATTAACAACAACTTAGAGATGTAATTTGATATCATTTTAGTGTGTAATTTGAATTCTCCTTACTTTATAGTAATTAATTACCTATTATGAGCTACTTTGGGTCTCTTTGTGTTCTGTGCTGTCACTGTGTTTGTTCTCTTTAGCTACGTGATCTAAATCCCTCTTCTCCGTTTCCTTAACCACCCACTAAATCCTCTCACCTGAAACGTACCCTCTTAACTCTGATGTCCTCCTTTTTAAAACACACAAACGATTTAAGAAGAGCAGGAGCATTTTCATTCAATTCAAAGTCTTCACTTGATTACTGAGAAGCATACTGTAGGCAGAGAGAAGTTCAAAGGTTACGTTGAATTCTTGTGCAGATGTGAATTTGTCTGAACCTTCCAGGATAATCCTGGTCAGATCCTTCGAGCTGGACTGTGGCTCAATCACCTCACTCTGTGGCATCAAACTGTAATCACATTATTGCTCATTTTATTTCCTCATTAGGATATTAAAAATATCATTAAATAGAACAAGGGTGGAAATTATCAGAGAAATGTATGAAATAGTGCTGTTTAAGGTTGACTGGATGATTGTAAAACCCATGATGCTACAATCTTTAGTAAAACCTTCCCATGAGCTGGATTTCCTATGATCATGGCTCTGTCTGAGTGATCCAAGTCGCTTCCGCCTTTTTATTATCCGGCTGTAACCCTCAGCAGCCAGTGAGCTGCCAAATGAGATCTTAGGAGCAGAGTAAACCTCGACCTGAAGTCTTCACCTTCCCATCACATCCCACTGCAGGAAGAGGAGATGAGAGGAGCTCTCTGACAGGACAGAGATCATTCTGCTTGTGCTGACTGATTTAAAAAGAAAAAACAGCAAATAGGGATAAAAATATTTATATTTTTGGATCTAAAATCCAAAATTTTAATCAGTGTTTCCAGAAGCGGAAGAAAAACAACACGGTAAGCATTACTTTCTTATCTCATGTATGTTACAATTAAGAGAAGGATCTTTGCAAAATCAATAATCACAACATTTCTTGGTTTTGCTGATGATTTTATTCATTGTGATAAATATGCTGAAATAAAATTGAGGCAAAGTGATTGAACATCAATCAAAACAGATTACTTTCTGTTTATCTTTTATAATTACATATAACTAAAACATAGTTATATGTTTTAGTTATATGTAACTAAAATAGTCTCATAATAGTTACATATAACTCAGTCTCTGAGTTATATGTAACTTAGAGACTGACTGGTCTCTGAGACCAGTCAGTCTTGGTCTCAGAGAACCACGTAATTTGGGTTACCCTTCATTAACAACGTTAATGAAGGGTAATTAACGTGAAGATCAGTCATTCATACGGAAAGCCGTGGTGTTAATGGTCAGGGTTAAATGGATTAAAAGCACCTGCAGAGGCCAGCGTGTCACTATCTGCTCCAACAGCACTGGGTCAGGAATGAAATAAAGAACCAGAGTGACCTACTGATCCACATCACACCTTATGCTCAGCTGTCTCAAAGAAAGTTTTTTTTTTTTAAATAATAAAATGTTTTTTAATATATATAAACCATGAAAAAAATAGTTTGATTTAAAAAAGATATTTGATCAATTGCTCCTTGTTCTAGTCTTGCAAGATCAAAAAAATAGTTGCTGTCTTAAACTATTTAACATTTCTGAACTGATTAATTAATTAATTAACTTAATTAAACCTAACAAATGTTTAAAAAATAAAACAATAACAAACAAAAAGCTGCGAGGCACAAAGGAAAGCAATTTAGATTAAGAAATATTACTTACATTTATGTGGAGACGTTATTAGAGAAAATATAAGAAAATAAAAAAAAAATCAGCTGAGAATGAAATGCTTGCTTACATTCACATGTAATTAACCAAATTCCTAGTTTCTTATATATTCAGATATATGGATATTTCATACCAATTTTGAAAAAACTAAAAAAATCAAGTAATATAAAAATGGTAAAAAGAAATTAAAAATAAAAAAAGACCTTTTAAAATTTTCAGTTTAAAAAAGAGCATTTGAGACACAGGTTGAGTCTGGTGATGAGGGAATCTAAAACTGAACAGAGACATGATTGGTGTAACCCAAATAACAGTACTCCAAACAGAAAAAGGCACACGTACAACTGGGAAGCATGGAGGGGGATGTGTCATGGTTTGTGGATGTTTGCCAGCTGTAGGGTCGGGTCAGGTCATTACTGAATCCTCTGTAATTAATTTTTTGCCAAATATCGGAAGTTGCATGCAGAAAATGTAAGGGCAATGATCCAAAACATACAAGTAAATCCACCGAGGACTGGCTGATAATTAAAAAATAGAAAGTCCTGAACAGAGTAAAAGATCAGCTCTTTGATATTCTGAGATGCAGAGAAGTGACTTGAGCAAACAAGAATCCCAAACAAACATCGTACAGATGAATGTGAGCACAATTGATGTGAGAGACTGGTGTGTTGCTACAAGACGAGTCTCACTAAAGATAGTTTGACCAAAGGGAGTAATACCAGCTATAAGGCGGTACCATGTCCTAACTTTTCCTCAGTTAAAATACTATTTTTTCCTCTTTAATTTATTGACTAAAATAATGTCCTCTCTCTCTCTTTTTATCCTGTAATAAACAACTCTCTATTCTTTTGAAAGCACTGACTGTTTAAAGGGTGTCCTAATTTTTCCCACATGACTCTATATAAATAAGGATGTTTCTGCTTTGACAGAAGCGATCGTTCGTATTTGACTTGTGAACAGCAGAGTGCAGCAGATCCCAACATGCTTTAACACCAGTTCCAATACCTTAATCTGTAGTTTAAAGCAGGTGTCCAGGAGTAGATTAAGCAGCCAACCTTTGGATTAATATATTAGAGATAAGTCACTAATATGTTAGAGACTTATTTAAGTATTTAAATACTCTTTAAATACTTAAAGAAAGAGTATTTAAGGAATCACAAATGAACATTGGAAGCACAGTTAAAATAAGCATCTTAAAATGCGTTTCTCATTTGTGTGTTCAGCTTGCAAAGGACCTGTCTGAACAAGAAGCAGAAACATTTATAATCTCAGCAGAATTACCTGGTTTTCTAAATGTTGTCACAATATGAAGTCTGGTCTTTAATGGAAACAGGGCTACCCCAAAATGTCAACCATTCATCGTTTATATCTGCTTGGTGCCTGACTCCAGTTGTCATTGAAAAGACTGGCAAATAACTTGTCTTAATACATTAATAAATGGTGCCAGAGGACTTACTTCTCACTCAAATCATTTTGATTTATGAATCTGAAGTAACCTATGCTCTACTTCCAATATTTGAATCATATGACATGTTAAGATACTGCGACTGTTCATAACTGTAACATCAATATCTAAGGGGGAATACAATGAAATGAGGTCAGTCACCATAATCTGACAAACAACTGCTGGAGAAGGGAAAGATAACGGCAGAGGAATCCGAGAAAAACTTCCCGCAAAATGAAGGTGGGAATGTTAAAAAAAACACATCCCTCACATAGAAAAATGCAGTTGATGTGAAAATTGTATCTCTCAAATAAAATTGTGTCTCCCTTCTTATGTTATATTTGATTTAAACTAAATATGAGAATTATTGTTTGTGGCTGAATTAATCACAAATGTGTCCCTAATCACCAGCATAGTTTTAAATGTCATCAATGGCGCTCTCCCACAAGATGCTGCCCTGGGCGGTTGCCCATATCAGAAACTGCCACTGATTGGACGTCAGGGACTGGAGGAAACATCGGCTTAACTCTTTACACCGTGGGTGGGGAAATCCAGTCCTGAAGGACAAATTTCCTGGAATCTTTGAGACGTGTCCTTGATTCGTTTAACATACAGTATGTATTCAAACAGGAAGTCATCTTAAATATGCAGGACAATGGTCCTCTATAACTGGAAAAGCAAAACCTTAGCTTTATACAAACAACAGCAAAGTATAATTTTCTTTAAAGGGAGAGAGAGAGAGAAAAAAACTTTTTAAAGATATTTTAATCTTTAATGTATAATTTTTTTCAGGATTTATGTTCTGAGAAACAGATTAAAGCAGCCACAGATGCCCAGGATTACAAATCATCCATTGGTTTTTAGTTTGAACGGAGCTGATAGGCACTCAATACAATACCCGAATCCAGGATTGATCGTGTATCAATACATCCTTAAAATATAGAAAAACAGTGATTATTGTTTAAGCAATCAGCAAAGAGTGCCCATGTAACAACTGATGGTAGTTATTTAAACTCAAAGCACTATAAAGACACTACTTGTGCTTTTCTTGATATTCTTATCTTCCTTCTCTTGACAAAGGTAAAGCGATGGACATCGGTGGTTTGGAAACTGTCGTAGCAAACTCAGCTTATGTGTCAGCCCGAGGCGGCGTGGATGGATGTGCAGCAGCGGCCATGCGCGACAAAAAAATGCGTGCCAGGCTGAAACTTCCTCACATCAGAGACTGCCAACACATGAAGACCACTGTAGACACAACCTTTGAAAGCATGTGTGCCAAACAGCCCATCGGCAAGAGCTTGTTTCAGCAGTTCCTCCAGAGTAGTGCCACCTACAAAGATGCTGGAGAGCTGTGGAAAGACATAGAAGACTATGGTATAAGTCAGGAGAACGACAGGTTGCAGAAGGCCCGGAGAATGGTCAACACGTATTATGAGACAGCTTCAAAGCATTTCTGCAGTTTCCTTGAGGAGAAAGCCATCATTCGCGTTAAAGAAGACCTAAAGAACGCCCGTGCCGACCTTTTCAAGGAAAGTGAGCAGCAGCTGCTCCAACACCTGGAGAAGAAGGTCTTAGATGAGTTCAAGAACAGCATGTTCTTCCTACGTTTCGTTCAGTTCAAATGGCTGGAGAGCCAGGCCTTTGATGAAGAGTGGTTCATGGACTTCAGGGTTCTAGGTAAAGGAGGGTTTGGGGAAGTGTTTGCCTGTCAGGCAAAAGCAACGGGTAAAATGTACGCCAACAAGAAGTTGGAGAAGAAGAGACTTAAGAAACGCAAAGGCTACGAGGTAAAGCAGTAATTTTTTTTGCATAAAATGTTAAAAATCCTTTGTTAAAAATGTTTTCTCTTGGAAACTTCAAGAGAAATTGAGATGCTTTCCTTATATCTCTTTATATTTGTCACATTTTGCCATTTAAACACACAAAATGTACATGTGTTTTATACGGGATTTTAGAGACAGACCAGTACAAATGTATATTTGTGGAATGGAAGAAATACTACTTTTTCTATACACATAACTTTGAAAATAGTGGTATGGCTTTGTTTTCAGCTCTTAAACCCTTAAATACAATCCCCTCCAAGCAGACTTATCAAACAAGCAGTTCAAAGGCCCATGGTAACTCTGGAGGAGCTGCAGAGATCCAAATGGGAGAATCTACTTATCAAACACCTTTTAGTTTTGGATTGCATAAATCTGAGAGAAGGTTGTTGAACTTATTTAAGAAAAAAGAAGTTGTCGGGGACACATAAAACCTGAAAGAAGGTGAACAGATAAGACAATATGCATTCTTTGTATCCAGAATACTCCATCAATATGTTGAGGGGAAATGATCCTAAACATTCAGTCAAGGTTACAAAACATGGTTTAGATCAAGTATATTTATGTGTTGGAATGGTCCAGTTAAAGTTCAGATCCAAACCTAACTCGTCTAATCTAGATAAAAATGTCCACCATGTGTTTCAGAATTTAAAAAAAGAATTGAAATACATTTTGTTTTTGTTCCACGTTTTGTGGGTCTACCACAAAAATTGTGAATAAAATATAGAGCTTTTTGGTTGGTATGTGACCAGGTTCAAAGGTTCTGGTCACTTAGCATGGAGTCTATACAGCCACAGCTGAATGATAAGACTGTTGAACCCCAGCACAAAGCAACTCAAACACAGAGACACATTTCACTTTAACATTGTCAGGAATCGCTTAACCTGTTTTTGGAACAGAAATAAAACTTTACATTTGACTAATTTACCTAAAAAGTAAAACTTTAGTTTGAAAAATATGAAATGGTGGTAGTCATTGTGCCAAGTTTAGTCCATTTAACCCTAAAAGTGTAGATTTTCCTCTCTGCTAAAAAGCTCTTCTTTCATATTTGCTTTACTTTAGGTTGTACTGAAATAACGTGAATATTTTCCCAACTTATCAAATAGTGATGTTTTGCTTGCAATTTGCAAGTATATAGATAACTCTATTTTCAACCCAAATTGTTTTCATTTCTTTCCAAACCACAACAGTGGTTTCTGTGATGAAATTTACTTACTGGACTTAATAACAACTGAACTCAGCACAAACACACCCCTTCAGCACAAGGATCTTATGACTTGAATACCATTTGTTTGACTATATAATCCGGTTTTGTGAGGAGAAATATCTTAATATGAATCATATCTCAAAAACAAAAATATATGTTGTGTATTTATCACAGACAAGCTGACAATAAAATGTATTTGTTCTGTTAAAATGGTAGCTTCTTCTTTAAGTAATTCCATTGCAAAGTATCTAAAAGAAGAGGGGTTAATAAATCTCACTGAAACGCTAAGACCTGTAAATCACATGCCTCAAGGAGAAATCTTCAAAGGCTGCTCAACGAGGGGGAAAAAGGCCTGATAAGCTGAACAGTAGGTTGTGTAGTTCTGTAAAACGGACAACATTGACTATTCCTGGAAGTGCTGATTAATGTCGTTTTTTTTATGTTTAGGGAGCGATTGTGGAGAAGCGTATCCTTGCAAAAGTTCACAGCCGTTTTATTGTGACACTGGCTTATGCATTCCAGACCAAGACTGACCTTTGTCTGGTCATGACCATTATGAATGGGGGAGATCTCAGGTACTCTTTCGAAACACTCAGCAGGACTAGACAGAAACATGTCATGGAATAATTCCTGCAGGCAAAAAGTTTCTTTGAGATCAGAGTAAAATCCTTCCTAATGTAAAATGCTAACTAAACAGATGTTATTGGCTGTGCTTTTAAAGATGCTAAATTGCCTAAAAGTGATTTCCTATATTTTTACTATAATCAATATTATATCCACTCTTCATTCCTCAGGTTTCACATGTATAACGTAGACGAGAAGAATCCAGGTTTTGATGAGAAGAGAGCGCAGTTTTACACAGCTCAGATTATCTGTGGGTTGGAGCATCTTCATCAGCACAGGATCATCTACCGGGACCTGAAGCCAGAGAACATTCTGCTGGACGACGCAGGTTGGCCATTTAATATTTAAACTGTGTTGTCCGGCTCTCATCTCAAGCATTGAAACCATAACCTTTTTGCTCAGGTCATGTCCGGCTGTCAGATTTGGGTCTTGCTGTCGAGCTTCCACCTGGAAAAGATAAAACTACAGGCTATGCTGGGACTCCAGGTAAATGAGAAGTAATAAAAATGCCATCAAAATCTGTCCAGATAAAATAAATATTGCGTTGTAAATTCAGGATCACCTTGTTTTTATTCCTAAAGGTTTCATGGCTCCAGAGTTGCTACAGAAGGTAGAATATGACTACACGGTGGACTACTTTACTTTGGGTGTCACCCTGTATGAGATGATTGCTGCTAAAGGTCCATTTAGAGTACGAGGAGAAAAGGTACCTTGTTAATTTGATAAGTTTGTCTATAAAGCTTGCCACAAAATCAACCAATCAAGTTTATTTGTACAGCATATTTCAGCAGAAAGGCAGTTCAAAGTGCTTTACATGATAAAAACACAAAATTACAAAATTATGAACCCTTGAACATTTGGAGTTTTGAGACTTTAATTAGCTAAAACGGTGTGATTGCTTTTGTTGGTCATGTTAAGTTAGTGGTCTGTGAAGGACTCATAACAGCATGATGACAGAGGGGCGTGTACAGCTGAGATTTAATGGAAAAACACACAAGAACCACGGGGAATAATGAGAGATAATAATGATTACTAGAATACACACAGATGATAGTTCACTATTAGCAAAGTGAATGTCAGCCGTAAAGGGAACTGAGGTTAAACTGAAATACAAGAAACGACTGACCTTTAAGCTGACAAAGAAATTCAGAAACAGGAAACATGAACTTAGTTTAACACAGATCTCAAGGAAAGAGATGACACAATAAAACAGGACAGAAGATCTAAAGAAAATAATGATTTCAACTTTAAAGGGGCAGTTTTATGTAAAATTGAGTTTTTTGAGCTTTCATGTTTTCATGTTATTCCCCTCATCAAAAACATACCTGGAGTGTTTGAGAAATCCTTTAATCTCTTGAGGCAACCATTGAGATATAATGCAAAAAGCCATGATGGACCTAGCGCCGCCTTAGACATGCTGCTTCCGCCTCACAGAGAACTTTACCTCCACGACTCTCCCACTCAGCTCCTTCAGACTAGCCAGCTGCAATTAGCAAACACCTGGTAGAATTGCGTATAATATAGAAGCTACTTTAATTAATTAATTCAACTTTATTGTCATTGCACTGTCACAAGTACAAGCAACGAAATGTGGTGTGATCGAACCCGGGTCGCCCTGCTGCTAGCCGGGAGCATTAACCTCTCGACTATCGGCGCTCAGTGAAATGTTGTTGTGATGATTTCCTGAAGGCAGAGTTTTAGAAAGAGCAGGAGTTTTTAAAGTGACTTTCAAGGCATTAAATTACAAAGTAAAAATTATCTTTTTAGTCATATTCAAGATCTAGCTTTGTTTTTGTTTCTTTCTTTTTTTTTTTTTTTTACAATTGCAGTTAACATAGTGACTTGATTGCTCTATAAAATGGCACTATGTGCCTGGAAAACAAATAATACTACTTTAAAATTGCTAGAATAAGGAAAGCACAGTGTGACAAAAACCCTCAAAGCCAAAGATGATAAAATAATATTTGTCTGTCACATAAAATCCTAAAAATACATTTATAGTTGTAATGTGACAAGGCAGCACATAAAAAGTGTTTTCTCTTTGTTCAGGTGGAAAATGACGAGGTTGCTAGAAGAACCTTGAATGATCCTGTTTTCTACCCGCCGAGCTTCAGCAAGGAGTGCAAGGACCTTTGTGAAGGTCTGATGGAGAAGGACCCGGCAAAACGACTGGGCTTCAAAGACAATGAATGCACAAAGCTCAAAAATCAGCCATTCTTCAAAGAAATTAACTGGGGACGCCTGGAAGCAGGTCAAATCAACTGCACTCAACTAAAATAAACATCTCTCTATTACGCAAATGAAAGTAGATTTCAAAAAAGTATAGATATGCTAAAGTAAAACTGATTAATCTCCTTTGTTTTTCATTTAAAGGCGTGCTACCTCCACCATTTGTCCCTGATCCCAAAATGGTCTACGCCAAAGACATCGATGAAGTGGGTGTGTTCAGCACAATCAAAGGAGTGGTCTTGGACGATAAGGACGCAGAGTTTTACAATGATTTTGCTTCTGGAAACATCCCAATTCCCTGGCAGGAAGAGATGATAGAGACGGGCGTGTTTGGAGAAATGAACGTCTGGGGCGAGGGCGGCAAGCTGTCCAGTGATCTCGACCCAAACTACGTAGAGGCCAAAGGTGGAGTTTGTGTGCTGCTGTGAGTGAGACGGCAACAGAGCAGACGGAAGAAAATATTACCAACTTATGCAATAGCCTTTGTCTCGGAAAATAAAACTTTTGCTTATTTACTGGGAAGAATGAACTGATAATGAAGGTTTCTGAGCAAGTCTTATACTTATGGAAGTGATAACAGAGTTTTCAGTGAGGATGTTTTGTCTTCTCTTTCTAACAGAAACTCCTTAGAACCAGGTTTGATTTAGGGTCAGAGGTACCAATTAACCAGAGACGGGAGAAACTTTGAGAAACTCCCTACAGGAGAGAGATGGGTGGAAGGCACCGTGTATGTGACTGATAAGATATAAAAGGAGAATTTTATGTATTAAGCTTCACTTCGTCTTCTTCCTTCTTCTCTCTTACTTTTCTTTTCTCAGGCGCTGATATTTACTCTGATTGTCTTACTAAAATATCTAAAGACAAATACACATTTCTCTGATTGACTCAGTGTATTGCTCTCTCCCAAAACGAAAAAGATTTTTCTTAAACACCTTTTAGTACATCTTGAGCACAAATACACAACTGCATTTATTTTTTAGTCTATAAAATATCACAGTGTTAAAGTATTACCTAACAAACGTAAATGTGGCTACAGTCAAATGAATATAATGTAAATTTATAAGATTATCTGTTACTGTTATATGAATACAAATGTGTCTATGTACAGATGTAGATAATAATAGTTAAAAGCATTTAATAAAAATGTGACAAGCAAAAATATAGTCTGCCTTCCTCCTCTTAAAGGGTTTGAAATTAAAATATATTTTTCCTTTTTTAATAGCAACATTGTTTATTGAATACAAAAAAAGGGTATTTGAATTAAATAAAGCCAAAAATTGTTTCTGTTCTTAGGACACACTCTCTTTTTTATTTTTTAATTATTATATTTTTTTTTCCTGGTTGTTTTTCATTGGAAATGCACACTGAACATAGAGGTATTTCTTTTCAATTTTAGGTAAAACATGTATAGTCTATGTCTTAACTTGAATGAACTGACTCATAATTTTATTTTCTAATAGGGTTTATAGTTATGGTCCCGTTCTTGACCTGACGCTTCACTTTTGATGCTCCCACCAAGATTGATTCAATATGGGACTGATATGCTGAATTTTGAACCGAAATGTAGCACTTGAGTCTGAACAATTCCCTTTGATGATCTCTTAATCAAATTCTTTTTATTATGTTGCATTTATTTGACATATATTGTATTAATCATTTTATTCCTTTTTTATTTTTATTTATTTTTTATTAGCTCTGTTTCAAGTTTTTGCGTACATTTTAAGGTTGTCAATTACCTAAGGTGTTGTTACGTTTAAATTTTATGTAACAAGTTTTTCTTACTTATATTCACAGTTAGGTATTTGTTTTTTCTAGCGCAACGTTTTTTAAGGTGATTCTCAATGAATCAAAAGGGAGGAGTTGTCTCGGAAAATAAAACTTTTGCTTATTTACTGGGAAGAATGAACTGATAATGAAGGTTTCTGAGCAAGTCTTATACTTATGGAAGTGATAACAGAGTTTTCAGTGAGGATGTTTTGTCTTCTCTTTCTAACAGAAACTCCTTAGAACCAGGTTTGATTTAGGGTCAGAGGTACCAATTAACCAGAGACGGGAGAAACTTTGAGAAACTCCCTACAGGAGAGAGATGGGTGGAAGGCACCGTGTATGTGACTGATAAGATATAAAAGGAGAATTTTATGTATTAAGCTTCACTTCGTCTTCTTCCTTCTTCTCTCTTACTTTTCTTTTCTCAGGCGCTGATATTTACTCTGATTGTCTTACTAAAATATCTAAAGACAAATACACATTTCTCTGATTGACTCAGTGTATTGCTCTCTCCCAAAACGAAAAAGATTTTTCTTAAACACCTTTTAGTACATCTTGAGCACAAATACACAACTGCATTTATTTTTTAGTCTATAAAATATCACAGTGTTAAAGTATTACCTAACAAAC
>CAEFZY010044603.1:0-12612 GCA_903066815.1 Brachyrhaphis roseni
ATATGTCCAGTAAGTATACTGGACATACTTTTCAGTCAGCTGACATTTCTGGATTGAAATCTTTTTATTATTGGTCTGGTGTCATACCAACCCCTTAGGTTTTTATTAAAGAAGCAGAGATATCTGCATCGGTCCCAACATTGAAAACAATTCTAAGGACAGATCTATTCAGTCCAACTCTATGTTTGGGCACTGACTGACATCATGCTTTGTTATTTATTTTGCATCATATTTAGAATTTCTAATTGCACTTTCTGAATCATTTGAAAGAAGGTTTGCTGCAGTTCATTATTTTTTTGTATGTTTGACCAAAACCTGTTGTTTTTAGTCAGTTTCTTCATTTTTGTTTTTTATTTTCCATTGGCTGCTGACTCCTGGTTGCCCTGACTAAACAAATTAAAGTTGTGCAGTTATTACATGTTTGACCAAGCTGTTGGTGTATTGACGTGATCAAATAAATTTGTAATTAAGTACGTTTATGTCCATGTTTAAAAAATATATCCATATCTTTTAGTCAATCCTGCACTGTTTTTCTGTATTGGATCAGTAACAGGCGATACTTAATATCAGTATTATCAGCTAAAGTTGAGAGCCAGAATAACAAATCGTTTGTTGGTGGCGACCTCAATAGATTTCCAGCTGTGTGTTTGGACTCATCTTGTGATGTTTGCGATGTGTGTGTGTGTGCGTGTGGGGGTGTGCGTGTGTGTGTGTCTCCAGCTGGTCCTGGGTCATGGTGCCCGGCGCCTGCATGTATCGGCCGCTTACAGAGCCAAGGCCAAAGTGGCCATGAGCCGCTTTGAGCCGACTTCCTTCATCAACTATGAGAAGCTCCATAGCAACGTTGAAATTGTCCGAAAAAGGTCAGTGCCTGTTGCTCTGGGTTTCCTCCAGCTCTACCTCATCTGTGTTGATGTATATTCTACCAGGATTTTCTCTCCTCAGTCTGGCCGGAATATCCTCAAAGTTTACTCTGTCTGCAGGCTCAACCGTCCTCTCACTCTGTCAGAGAAGATCGTGTACGGCCACCTGGACGACCCCCACCACCAGGAGATCGACCGCGGTCGCACCTACCTGCGGCTGAGACCCGACCGCGTGGCCATGCAGGACGCCACAGCCCAGATGGCCATGCTGCAGTTCATCAGCAGCGGCCTGCCGAGGGTGGCCGTGCCCTCCACCATCCACTGCGATCACCTGATCGAGGCCCAGATTGGCGGAGTCAAGGATTTGGCCAGGGCAAAGGTGAGGAAGCATCTAGTGGAGGACGTGAAACGGCGACGATCGAAACAGGAAGTTCTGCTTGTTCTGCAGTGGATTATTTGTGTTAGTCTGCCACCGTAATATCTTTTGCAAGGCCTTGTGAACTGGGCCAGACTTTAGAAAGGGTTTACAGAGGCAGTAGCCCAGGGCGAAAAAACATTTTTTTGGGTGGGGGATGCCCACAAATTTTTATCTTTTAACTATGTATTTATTTATTGTAATAAATGCATGTTTTGCAAACATTGTAGTTCATATAAGAGTCATAGACCCATATCAGGTGAGCTGTAATGATATCAGTTAATTTGAAAATACTATGTGCATTTTAGTGATGCAAATCATACTTCTTTATGGTCTTTGTGGTTTGTGATTGCTGTGCCATTTAGTGAGAGCCATAAAGTTATCTAAAAAAAGAAGTAGCAAATAATTTTTGTTCTCACAATAGTTCAACAAAATATTGTGATAAAACTTTAAGTCCATATCCCCCAACATGTAGGTGCTGACCAAAGGATTCATTAAACCTACCATTATTTGTTCGTACTGTGTTTATGTATAGGACTACATATTAACATACTGTAATTTATGTTTGCCAAAGAACTTTTTAGTGGACGAGGCACCAAAATGGTTTCCAGCCAAGGGGCCCACATCATTGTAAATGGAGCCTCGTTTGTAATTTGTAACCCACAATCGAGCCACAGATCTGTTTGTTCCCATAGGAAGTGAACCAGGAAGTCTACAACTTCCTGTCCAGCGCAGGAGCAAAATATGGAGTGGGCTTTTGGAAACCTGGCTCCGGAATCATCCATCAGGTACAGTGAAACAGGAACGTTGAGACCAATCTGCTCTAAGTATGACGGTGGTTTAACCTACTACAGATATAGCTCTATATTTCCATAGGGACTGAAACAATTAATTGTGATGAATCGATTATTGAAATATTTGTCAATTAATTTAGTCATCAATTAATCATTAACTTGGCGATACAGTCTAAAAAAGAATTTAGTTAAGAAACAACACAGTTCTTTACAATTTGCATTTCAGATAAAAAAAAACTTTTTCATGTAAATTTGTTGCATAGTTTTAGCTTCACCTGGTTAAAATTGTGTTAAAAAAATCTTAATATTAAGCACCTTTTAGTCTTCAGTAATTAATCGGCTAATCCAAAAAATAATCACCAGATCAGCCTTACACTATTGATGTTGGGTCAAGCAGCCAGAGCTGAGTCTCTGACATGTTGATGTTAGAAGGATTGCTTTAGCTGCAGATGCATCCTTTGCTACAAATGATCCAGCGTTCACTTAAGGAATGCTGAGTTGTTGCATTTTAAGGCAATAAAAAGCTAATTTTTAAAATTTTTTAAATTATTTTTTTTTATCTATTTATTTGCATCTCTCAATGTATTTCTAAATTTTGTCATCCAACTAATTGATTGTCAGAATAATTCCTAGAATAATCAATTGCTAAAATAAGCATTAGTTGCAGTGTTAATTTCCCCAACAAGACGATCTGCATCTCCACAGATCATCCTGGAGAACTACGCCTACCCAGGAGTGATGCTTATCGGCACAGATTCCCACACACCAAACGGCGGCGGCCTTGGCGCCATCTGCATCGGAGTGGGCGGAGCTGACGCTGTAGACGTCATGGCTGGAATCCCCTGGGAGCTCAAATGTCCCAAGGTTGGGCCAATTCCTTTTTTTTCTCTCTCTCTCTCTCTCTCTCTCTCTCTCTTTCTCTCATTCCTTACAGTAGCCTTGCAGCAAAAGAAGGTCCTGGGTTCGATTCCTGGCTCAGGGTCTTTATGCATGTTCTCCCTGTGCATGTGTGGGTTCTCTCTGGGTACTCCGGCTTCCTCCCACAGTCCAAAAACATGACTGTCAGGTTAATTGGTTTCTCTAAGTTCTCCCTACGTGTGAGTGTGTGTGTGCATGATTGTTTGTCCTGCCTGTCTCTGTGTTCCCCTGCGATGGACTGGCGACCTGTCCAGGGTGACCCCGCCTCTCGCCCGTTGACAGCTGGAGATAGACACCAGCACCCTTTCTGACCCTTGGGGCATAAGGGTGTAAAGAAAATGGATGGATGGATTCCTTACAGGTAATTGTGACTTTCGTCTCTTCTTATTTTAATGCATTCCCCCGTTTTCACGCTTCCAGGTGATCGGCGTGCGGCTGACCGGAACTTTGTCTGGCTGGACGTCTCCCAAAGACGTCATCCTGAAGGTGGCAGGCATCCTGACGGTGAAGGGAGGCACCGGCGCCATCGTGGAGTACCACGGACCGGGAGTCGACTCCATTTCCTGCACTGGTCAGCACAATGAAGAAATTGTTTAAACCTATGAACATTATGACTCAGAAAGCACAACTGCAGAATCTTCTGCTGGTCTTCCTTAGGAATGGCCACCATTTGCAACATGGGAGCAGAAATTGGAGCAACAACCTCCGTGTTTCCATACAACCACCGCATGAAGACCTACCTGGAGAAAACCGGCCGAGGAGGTGGGCTTACAGTTTCTGTCTTTATGATATCTGATCTGTAATAAAAGAGAGAGAGCGTGATCCTTCACTGAATCTGCAGAGCGGCGATCAAATGTGTATGTTTTCGCTCAGAGATCGCTGCTGTGGCTGATCAGTACAAGGACTTGTTGGTACCTGATGAAGGCTGCGAGTACGACCAGATCATCGAACTCAATTTGGATGAGGTAGGTCTTAACTCCTTACTGTCTGAATTTATTTATTTACTGTGTATATATGGAGAAAAAATAAATAGTTTTTGCTGCCAACCTGATTCTTAAATTGAGCTGGGATTTATAAATTGAACTCCAATAAACATTTAACACTGGAACTGGAAGACATTTTAAGTATTCAGAATAAATAAATAAACAATAGAAACAACAAATAAAAAGAATTATAAAGTCTCTGTGAACAAAACTGTCCTTCAAAAAACGGCTTTTATCATCCACTTTTTGGTAGGAAGAGAGAACGAGGAAAACAATAAATCATGCAAATGGAAACTATTGAGTTCTGTTTAATTTTTTTTTATCCAGTTAATTCGTTCATTGCTTATTGCGACAGGAATATATCAGATATTTAGCTAAATAATGGCAGGAGAAGAAATCCACATTAAACACAAACTTCTGGTTTTAAACTTCATCCATTTTCCACTTTGAAAACAAACAGTTCTGCTGCATAATGAAACATAGTTATAGACTGAAGGCCTGGCATCTCATGTGTTCAGTTTAATAATAAAATGATGCTTTCTCACCTGCAGTCCTCTCCTTTTGCTGTTATACCTGATAAAATGTCCTAACAATTCATCACACATTAGATGTTTTTCTTCCTAACTTGTGTGTTTTCTTGCTGTTTCTTTCCAGCTCAAGCCTCACATCAACGGGCCGTTCACCCCTGACCTGGCGCACCCCGTCTCCGAGGTCGGCGCCGTGGCCAAGAAGAACGGCTGGCCGCTGGAGGTCAAAGTCGGTGAGGACAGACGGATATGTGCTGCTCTTCATGTATCCAGGCTTGACTTTTGTTGAGGATTTCTTCCCTGCTTCACTTTGAAGGTCTGATCGGCAGCTGCACCAACTCCAGCTATGAGGACATGGGCCGGGCCGCCTCCCTGGCCAAACAGGCCCTGGACAAAGGGCTGAAGTGCAAAGCTCAGTTCACCGTCACCCCTGGCTCTGAGCAGATCCGTGCCACCATTGAAAGAGACGGATATGTAAATGCTGGCTCAAACAGACTGCACATAACTTCTCGTTCTGAAGTGGTAAAATTATCACTATTCTTTGTTGTTTGTTTAAATTTTTTAGTCAAAGATCCTCAGCGATGTTGGAGGTGTGGTTCTTGCCAATGCATGTGGACCCTGCATTGGACAGTGGGACAGGTAATTAGTTTTAAGCTGACATCAGGTGAAAGAAATCATATGCTTATGAAAAAAAAGATTTTTAACACTGAATATTGGGGAAAAAAGCTGTCTGGTCTTTGAGACATGCACCTTTGGCTCCAGAGCAGCTCTTTAGGCCCTCTGCTGTGGCCCTTCACAAATTTGGCCCAATCTGCTGAAGAATTTATCAATATTTTAAAATTTAAAGGTAATTATGCTAAGAATGCTAGCTTTAGAAGTTTTTCATAGGTGTTTTTATCCAATATATGCAGAGCATCTTCCCAAAGAATAATGTTAATACAGTAGTTTTAGGAATATTCTTCTTTTACTAAAGGGGCATATCTTTTTATTAACTTATTACCATGATCTAACCTAGTTACCTTCAGCCACATATACAATGATAATATTCTGGCTGAAAATACATAACACTGCCCTGTTAAGTGAAGTTTTTATTAGTAAGTGTGTGTTTTTGTACCAAGGTCCTAGAGGTTACAAAAATTTAGCATCTCATTGAAGGAAATGTGAAAAACCCCAAAACGAAATTAATGAGACCTGAAAGGAAAAATAAAAAAATCTATAGTAGGTATTATTAAAAACAAGCTATTTGTCTCAGTGAGTCATGTTGCTACCCAAATGCTGTTCAGTTGGACTAAAGGCAAACATGGCTATTAAAATTGTTGAGGTCGCTGACCCCTGGTCTATTACATAAAATCCTAGTAAGGGTCTGGTTGTGTTGTCACTTCCTGTTGTAATAAAGCAGCTTGATCAAAGTTTTATTGATATTCTGTATATTTGTTTATGTGCAGGCGGGATGTGAAAAAGGGAGAGAAGAACACCATCGTTACGTCCTTCAACAGGAACTTCACCGCCAGGAACGACGCCAACCCTGCAACTCATGCGTTTGTCACCTCTCCTGAGGTAAACCCAGACCGGTCCACACCTCCCAGCGCACACAGGTTCACATTCCGTACCTACCGTCCTTCCTCCTGTCTGCCTCCCTCAGATCGTCACTGCCCTCGCCATCGCTGGGACGCTGGACTTCAACCCAGAGACAGATTACCTCACAACCCCCACGGGAGAGAAGTTCAAGCTGGTGCCCCCCACCGGAGACGAATTACCGGCCAGGGATTTCGACCCAGGGCAGGACACCTACCAGCACCCTCCCAGCGATGGCACCAGCCTCAGGGTGGACGTCAGTCCTCAGAGTAACCGGCTGCAGCTGCTGGAACCTTTTGACAAGTGGAGCGGAAATGATCTGGAAAACATGGCGGTCCTCATCAAGGTGGGCGCACGCCGGTTTAGATGGGAACACTCTCACGGCTGCTGGCGTCGGAGGGTAACTCTCACCCGTCTCTCTGTAGGTGAAAGGGAAATGCACCACAGACCACATCAGCGCCGCAGGACCCTGGCTGAAGTTCCGCGGCCACCTGGATAACATCTCCAACAACATGCTGATAGGTGCCGTCAACAGCGAGAACGACGCCGTCAACAAGATCAAGAACCACCTGACGGGAGAGTACGGAGGAGTCCCTGATGTGGCACGACACTACAAGGTGAGAGTTCAAGATGTGACTGTTCAATAGGTTTTCACTGATTGATCAGCCAGCCAATTAATACACATCCATTTCCTTAATTTCTGATGATTTGTGATCAACCGATTATTACGCTCATGTGAACCTGATTTTATCTACCTCTGCAAAGGTCTGAAAAAAAAATCCACTGCCTCCTGTTACTTTGCCATGAGAAAGGGCCGACTGGTAGACCCCCACCAGTTTGCAGCAAATTACCCGACTTTTTCCAACTTAAGGTTCTTGACACACAGGAGGCAACATCACTTCCTCACCATTCGTATCGTATAGAACCTCCTATGGCAAAATTTCAAGCCAGAACACGTAGGCGTGCACACGTAGCGACACAAGACATGTTGAAAAACGTTAAACTTTTGTTTCCATTGCCATTGCTAACACTGCTATTGCTAACCATGCTATCGCTTTTGCTGTTATCACTATCACGTCCCATGTGTTGGGTTCACCTTGAGTCGTTCGTCACACCACGTGTCAAGCACATTAGCAAATTTGTAGATACATTTAGCAACCTTTTAAACAAAAAAAAAATTGTATTGGCCAAAATGGGAATCAACAGGTCAGGCTCTTTAAAGTCTGGTGATCGGCCAGGAAATTGCAAAACAATTCACCGCTTTATGTAATAATCTTTAAAATTTTATTTTAAAAATTACAATCATTCCTATAGAATTTCTATGGTGGTTTCAAAAACATTTGTCTTTCATAATAAGCTGTAAAATCTCAAATTGAAAGTCGGTGAAACTGTGAAACTCTGTTTTTATTGCATCTCCTCTGCAGGCCAACGGTGTGTCGTGGGTCGTGGTTGGAGATGATAACTACGGCGAGGGCTCCAGCAGAGAACATGCAGCTCTGGAGCCCAGGCATCTGGGTGGAAGAGCCATTATTGTCAAGAGCTTTGCCAGAATCCACGGTGAGCCACACAGTTCATGCTGCAAATAGCTATATGAACATGAAGCCAGCTGGGTCAGGTTTATTTAAGTAGCCCAATTTTTTAACAAGTGTCCTTTACAAGACAAAAGAGTTTAGTTTCTATCAAATATAGAATCCTACATAAAATGTAATCATATAATACATGACATATAGTATAACAGTTGGATGATGTATTTGCCAATTGGTAAAATGTTGCCTTTATAAAAATCAGTCAGCTTCATCGAGTCACAGCAATCTGTTCTTGTTAGCAAGCATGTAGCGACAGTTGAATGGAACCACTCACTTCCAACAGGAAGGAACCTTCAGAAGAACTGGCCTTAAAATATCTTAATTTCATTATTAAAAATAGGTTTGCCTTTAATATGTAAATCACAGGTCTTAAATTTTGTCTACTATTTATTCTTGTATATCCCATGTTTCTATTGTTTTTTTTTTTTCGCGGGACCTTTCTGTTAGGCAAGTTTGAAGTCGCACTCAGACATCTTCATTGTGTTTTGTGAATAGAGACTGTTAAGGCTACCGTGAACTCACTGCTAACATACTCTTGCTAATTAGCCAGCTAACCTTTTGCGACTATCATGGCAGGTAAGTGCAAATTTCTCCCTAGTTGGCTGGACAAAGTTCATACATTTCTGTGGAGATGCAGGTCTTAAATTTCATTCATAGTGGTCTGAAATTTGAGTTGGTGAAACCTGCAAAACAACTGATAACGCTGGTTCACCAAAGAAGCACTGAATCAGGGCTACTTACTATGGACATGTAAAAAAAATAGGGGCAATATCTCTATCAATAATTCCTTCCAAGAAAGAGAGAGCCAAGCACAAAAGAAAATGGTGAAGTATAGATTATATGGAAAAAGAAGACAGCAGTAATTATAAATTACATAAATGGAGAATAGCAGCAGTGAATAAAGTGAAGAACATTAAAATTGTGTCATTTAGTTTGGTTGATTTCCATCTGAACTGAACAGTTTGTCCTCCATGTCTCAGAAACAAACCTGAAGAAGCAGGGCCTGCTTCCCCTCACCTTTAGCAACCCATCCGACTACGACAAAATCCGCCCCGACGACAAGATCTCCATCAAGGGACTGAAATCCTTTGCACCAGGAAAGGTAATATCTACCATCTGATACACTTTAGCTGTTCAGAAATAGATTTTAAAAAACATCTCCTCTGAGGGTCTTTTCTCTCGTCTCATCGTTCTCAGCCCCTGACAGCGGTCGTGACGCACAGCGACGGCAGCCAGGAGACGCTGGAGCTCAACCACAGCTTCAACGAGACCCAGATCGAGTGGTTCCAGTCGGGCTCGGCCCTGAACAGGATGAAGGATCTGCAGCACTGAGCCGTGGAGGGAGGGAAACAGGGTGGTACAGCTTGGGAGGAAACAGAATGTCAAAATAACAGTTTCATCACCAAGATTAGCTTGCAGCTTTCACCGAAGTACAATTACCAACCAAGCAGGAATACTTTTAAATGTCAAGCTAATGATTTTGATGGAACAGTTGAACTTGGTCCTGTAATTTTTATCTTTTAAGCCTCATTCATCAACATTAAGCATGTTTTTGAAACGATGTGAGGCTGCTGTGTGTTCATCGAGCAGAGAGTACCGGTTATAGACCCACACACACTCTTGACACAATAAGCTGTGACCTGACCCGGGACATAGCAAACGCTGACCCTTGGTCGCTATTGCAGTTGTGTAAACAAGTTAACACAATGTGAAGCAGCTGCTCGGTCAGCTGAACACAGTCACTCTGCTGCTTTTGGGCTCATCTTTACAATGGTGTCTTCTATTTCTGGACTCGGTTAGCAAACCTACGGAACCGTAGCAGAACATTAAAGGGAAAAATAAACTTTCTTGTCCGAGACCAGATGCAACAAATGGCATCTCCTGAACTCGAGACGCTATCAAGTATTCACCGCATACCATCTCGTGCGCACCAGATACTATCAGCTTCTCACGAGATAGTATGTTGTACACGTGACATGCCATGTCACGTGCGCCACATATTATCTGGCGATAATGAAACATTAAGCGCTTGAGAAAGTTTAGTTTTTCTTTTGTCCTTCAATGTCCAATGTCTACCACACGGACCTAAAATAAACTCTCACACTTAATGCTCGTTTTTTTCTGCCCTCTGGTGGCCCAAAGGCGGTACTGCAGAGCATCGGAGCTGCAGCAGGCAGACCTGTTGTATGTATATGAAAGATGACGTAAAGATGACTCGTGAGACCTACTGAACGTCAGATTGCTGTATATCTAACAGAGTTAGGCCAGTAGGGGTCGTTTTTATATTTATGTGTTAGAGTTGGTTTTCAACACAGCACAGCAGGGCTTCATTTGCCACAATACAACGCTGTGAAACTGTTGTAACTCTTCCCCGATGCTTCCACTGCTCTCATGACCACTTCTAATGAGGTCAAGCGCATGATGTTTTCTTTTCTGCTGTTATGTATTTATAATAATTTTTCTGCAGCAGCTCCAGGCCCTCATCATTTCACTCACAGGTTAACCTTGCATCTTGTATTTTTCAGTGGTCTCTTTATGTGCAGCTTTCATATATTTTTTTTTTTTTAGCCCAGCTGAAATAATTTAACAGATTTTTTTTGAGCAATGAGAATTTTAAGAAACTCATATAACTGTTCTTGTTCTGCGCTTTTGTTTATATATAAGGATAATTCCCAGCAAAACTTGTAAATTTGGGGAATGTTGGGTGTCAGTCAGTCAAATCAGAAAAATAAAATAACATTTTTGGATTTATTCTGCCAATCAGACAAGGCTCTTCCTTGTAACCACTCCATGTAAAGTGTCCGACTCTGTGTGCAGTTCAGTGTTTGTTTTGCTCCCAGATGATCTTTTCTGTATTACAGAAGATTGTAAAATAAAAATTCACTGATATCATTTCTTCAGCTGGTATTGTGGCTGTTTGTTGAACAGTATTAAAAATCAACATAATCTGACAAAATGAAAGAAGTTATTTTTTCTCCAGCAAAGCAAAGTACACAAAGTACATTGCTCCTGCTGACTTTTTTTTCTTACACAGCAAATTCCAAAGTGTACACAGCATGCAGTCGCACAGTCTCAAAAACTTCTCCATAATGAAATTGCAGAAATATATCAAGGTGTAGGTCATTTTATTTATATAGCACATTTTCAGCAACAAGGCGATACAAAGTGCATTTTGCCACAACCGGCTCTTTGATGACATTTATGATCCTGATGGCCAGAGATGAAAATGAGATCGACACCTCTGTAAAAAAAAAAAAAAAAAATTAACTCCATGGAAAGAAGTGATTCAAAACTCGAACATTTTCGACTTTTCAAACTCAAAAAATGTCCAAATGTTGAAAATTTGTTGAATTTTCATTGTCATTTATTTATTAACAGGTTATTAAAAACAAGAAAAGAAGCAATCAGTAAGAAAAGAGAAAAACGTGCATACACGTAACCAAAGCACGTTTGAAATCTTTTCTTTTCAAACGCAAATCAGCATGGGTTTATTTTTGGGGTTTTTTCGAATTTATTTTAGACAAAATTTCCGAGTTTTTTCCTAGCAAATTTAGGTATTTTTTTAGAAAATTTGTGAGACTAATCTAAAAAATATCTGAGTTCTTTGGCGGAAACGTACTCCTCCTCTTTTCTTCTATCTACAGTGGCCATAATACCTACGCCGTCGTACCAAACACCTGGGATTGTTTTTTAAAGTAAAATATTAAGACACATATGATCGCATGAAGCAGTCATGTTGTAAACAGTGTTGTCCTTAAAGCTCCACTGATTGTTTCCATCCATTCTGACAACAAAGAATTGACTGTGGTGTCGTGAAGCGGCTGTTGTTTGGAGCCCCCCCTCCTCACGCCCCGTCTCTGCTGCCTCCTCTTTCATTCGCTGCCTTTCTTTCTCTCTCTCTCTCTGCGTGTGTGTGTGTGTGTGTGTGTGTGTGTGTGAGTCAGACGCATCCATACCAAAATCCCCGCACTCATTCAGCTCATGTTCCCGCACCTTTTCGCCGGATCTAGTTACATAAGCGCCTTATTTAAGAAGAAGAAGAAGAAACCTTTTTGACGTCCGCGCGACGTTTTTAACGGTGAGTAATCGTTCATCTGTCTTTTCTCCCCCTTTGTTTTGTTTGTTCTTTTTCCTTTCAACCGGTCACTTGTCTCAACATGATGGCACCTAAATTCCGACATGACAATACAGATAGTGATATTTGTTCCTAGGCGGCCCGTGAGAGGACGTCCTTTTACGGCAGAAATCAGGTTTTGTCCTCAGGCATCCTCTTCCCTTCTTGTCTCCCGCTTCCACAGTGTGAGAATGTTCTGGAAACAGCCCGCCTGAAGGGCTCGTGTTGCCTATTGAATCATTTAGTCCCTGCTAATCTCAGTCTCCGTCAGATTAGACCACAAAACGGGCCACTTGTCCCTTAAAACGGCCAATTTAAAGTTTAAAGAGAGAGAGAGAGAGGGTGAGTGTGTGTGTATGTGTGTTTAGAGGAGTTGACGTGTCCCTCATGCTGATGCAGATGGCCACTGTGTCCTGGTTTCGCTTGGGTGGTGCTCTTTTTTTCCCCCTTCAGTACCAAAATCTACAAATGAAACCCCTTTAAATGACATGTTTTAGTGAGTCGTGTGAAACATTCACTGCAGACTCGTTAAAGTCCAACTCCTGGCCTGCTGGCAGTCTTACAAGTGGGCTAACTCAGCCAGTCAAGTTTGTGAATTATTTATTGTCCGACTTCCTCCAGCAGTCCTCAGATCCGTCCTTTCCTCTGTGACTCCAAGACGTGCTCTCCATCACTGCATCTGCACCACCTGCAAACGTCAGCCATCTTTAATTTACATGGACTGGAGAAGAACCCCCCCCCCCAAAAAAAACCCAAAACATAGACAGAGAGAAAGACAAATAGAAGCATACAAATTCACGCAAAGGTTAATATATATATATATATATATATATATAT
>CAEFZY010044610.1:0-35100 GCA_903066815.1 Brachyrhaphis roseni
TATATATATATATATATATATATCGGACATCAGTTTTACAACCCAGACAAGAGGTTGTTTGTTTGTTTTTTTTACCTGTAGAGCTGAGATAGAAGTTAAGAAATTTGGCTTTTTTAACAGTTGGAACCTCTACTGACTTTACACAGTATGAGTGAAAAGCATAAAACAAAGAAGTCAGACAGGAAAAACAACAAATCAGATGATCAGTTGCCTGTATAGAGGCACACATAACATCTAGCTTATGTTGGAGTTTGAGATTCTGCTCTAACTTTTGTCATTAATGGGTAACAATTAAGGACAAGCTGACATAGAAAATATCATCAAGTATATGTACTTATCTGTAGTGAAAACACTGATTTACTAAACTTTACAGCTTGTCTGCAATTGTGAGAAGTAACACCTCTTTCTATTAACTAATAATTGGAAGATAAACAAGTGAGGCCTTCCCAGCTAAATGAAAGATTTTATTAAATTCATTTTTCCAATAAAGTCGCATAAATCAGCCAGGAGTTGTACTTAATGCCAGCCAATTAACTACAATTGAGAGGTTCATAAAAACAGGTGTCATGCCTCCGACAAAGCAGTGTGTGACAGTTATTGTAATCCATCTTCCTATAAAAGGAATTTCAAGGATGTTTAGTCGACTCAAAAAGCAGAACTTTACATAATTTATCTTGTCGTAAAAACCAAAAAAACAATTCTGCACTCATGAGTCCTGACACAAATGAAATGTAATATTAATGACTTCATCAATCTAGTAAATGCAGTGCATATCTCATGCCAGAGAAAGTGCTTTATTATCACCCACGCACAATGCATTTTGCTGTAATACTGTTTTTGCCATTTTCCCCCATAAATTCAAAATAATGTAAGTACTCTGAGAACTCATGAGACATGCATGCCTGGTGAGCTTTGCAATGCATTTTTTAATGGAAACATCAGCAACAAACAGCTACAGAAACACAGTAAAAAACAGATGTGCAGAGAAATCTTGTGGTCAACAAAATCATACTATTTTCGACTTGATCAGCCCCAATTGGTGAGCATGAACACACACACCCAACTTAACATCTAGCAAGTTGTGCAAGAGTTTAGATTATTTAGAGTTAAAGTGGCTGTTTAAAGAAAAAGACTCAAAGTTAGCTATTTTAGTATCAATCAAGAGTTTAAAATAAAGCTATTTGGAAGGAAACTGCAACAGAGGCATGCCATCTGTTCATTCAGGCTCCCATGAGATTTCACTCTTTCACTGTTTTGTAGTGTTTGTTGTTTTGTACCCAAAATTTTGGGGGGCAAAAAGGAGCAGGAAATCAGGAATAACAGTCTATTTTAATAGTAAAAACACCAAATATACTTTAATATGCATTAATATAAACAGTGCAAACTGTCATAGCAGTATCTCAGAAGATAACATTCACAGTTTTCTTGGTTGCTGTTGCTGGATTGGCTGCTGGATTAGTGCCAACTAATAGCGTGATAAATACATTAAAATTATGTTTTCAGCTTCCAAAGCTTTCTTCTTTTGAATATTTTACAAATGCTCTATAAAAACAAAAATCTATGAATAGGTGGCTTTACAAATACTCCACCGTGAACAGACTGGGGCCTACTATATATTTCTAAGGGAATACACGTTGACTGATAGCAATCCAGGCTAACTGTGCTAGCAAAGGGACGTTTATAAATATTTACTCCACAGTCATTGTGTCTTCATTCTGAAATAGTAAAGAAAAGTTTTATAGCAACTGTTCAAACACACACAGTGTGACGTCATCGCTGCTATTAAGTACATCATTCATGGCCACTGAAGGCAGAAAGACTAGGGGGGAAAAAATGCTTAAAATGAATTACAGTCATTAAAGTGAAATCAGAATTGGTCATGTCAAGGCTTTGCAAAAACTGGAGCTAGGAAATCAGACAAATTTCTGACCGGTACATATCTAGTACTAACTGCTTTTTAAGTAAAACAGGTAGGTTTGAGGAAAAGATGCCGGTGAACTTTAGTCTCTTTTTTCAGAACAACCCATCATGACCGTCTGGAGACGATGGGCCTGAGGACCGGCAGTCTCCAGTTTCACGCAACCCATCAACCAGTTCCACTACCAGAGCAGCTCTTCTGCCAGTCAGAGCTGCAACACAAATATTCACTGCAACATTTTTGACTCTGATCATTTCTCTTTAATGCTGTTTATCATTTTTACTTCCTAGTCACTGAGGGCAGCTTGGGTTATCCTGACAGCTGCTTAGCCAAACCTACACAGCTCAACAATGAGGAGAAATAACAGCCTGTCTTCTGAGGCCCGAGTTACATTTGTCATGCTCCTGTATGCCAACAATAACAGAGGACAGTTTGTTTCTAGTTCTGCCCCGCCTCCCCACATTCAGTAAAACTATGAAAGAAAATTCCATTCATTGCACAGATTGCAAGAACTCCTTTTAAGCCTCCAGCTGTCTGAAAAGAAACATTTTTAGTTTCATTGCATCTACTAGTGCTAATTGACAACGAGTCCTCCTCAAAGACAAAGAAAAACAACAATTCAGGATGACTAAGCTCAAGAAAAGAAAACTCCTCTATTGATCAAAAGTATAAAAATACCGTCCTCTTCTCTGCTACAATTCTGTTAGGGATATTAGCAGCAGCATCTTTTACAAGCCTTGAGTACCACCTCAGCTGCTATGTGCAAGGACTCAATGAGGAGCCATCAAGACGTTCATCTAATGCTACTGATGGGGAAGACACTCCCAGTACATGTGCTTGACTAAAGATACAAATGGGACTTGGCATGCAGTGACAAAAACCACCTGGGGCTGACATGGAAAGAAACCAATCTGCACTCCTTACAAGACATTTTCTTAGCTTTGTTACTTTTAAAGTCAAAATAACATGAGTGAAAAGGCTGAAATAAAAAAAGAAGTGTTTTAATTGTTGATTACAAGTGACCTAATGTCTTCTCAGGATTATTTAAGGAGGGAAGCTGCTTACAGAAACACACCAAAGCATGTCAAGGTGACACTTGCAGCTGCAGAGTGAGATCAGTTGCTGCTCAATAAAAACTATCAAGTCATGAAAAATTTAACAACCACCTCCACAGCTGAACATACGTTAGAGCCTATAGTTCTGTTCTTGGACAGTATGAGTGACAACAGGCCTCTTATTGTAAAGGTTAGCAAAAAAGATGCTTCCTGGCCATCAATAAAAGGTTAAAGCTGGAATACAGATGGTGCAGCTGTGGCCTCACTCAGAAATGACTGACTTCTGCCATCGGCTCCAGGGATTCCTTCAGGGTTGCCCTGAATGCTTCAAAGCTTTTACTGTTTTAATAAAATCCTTAATTTTAATAGTTCAAGTACCAAATGTACCTTAATGTGCATTAATATGAACAGTAGAAACTGTCTTAGGCGTAAACTAACATCTACACTGATGCTTATTTCCACTCTTTGGGGGACAGCCAATCAGCACTAAGGAAAGTAAATGAAAAAAAAAAAAAAACACATACTAATGGCTGCAGAGACATTTCTAAACTTCAGGAAATCCCAGAGAGCACTGCTGGATTCAAAATCTTTATGAGTAAAATGCCCACTGATTAAATTTATTTTTATTTTTCATAATAAAAAAATTTCAGCATCTTTAGCTTATACAATAAATATGATATTATCATTTGGCAGGTCAAATATATATTTTCTGTTCATTAACTGCTTCAGTTTTCTGTTGGTAAACACAGCACAGATCAAAAGGTACTTTGTTGCATTTTGTTTTGAGTTTAGTAAAAAAAAAAGTTTTTAATTGAGACAATTTAAAGACCTGCTTTGATATATAAATAAGTATAATCGTGTAATTGCTTCACTTTCGGTTGGCCTTAAAAGCTAATTTTTTGCTTTAATGATCCATGTTTTCAACATTTTTTGTTGATGTGCAATAAAATTTAATAGCAGCATATCAGAGCTCAGAAAAACTCAGAAACTCGTATAAGCCAAATAAAAGCCTGATCTGTTTGTATCTCCATCCTAATAAAGAAAACTAATCAGGAGTCAAGAGGAACTCAAAAGTATCAGAGTAAGATTTTGAGTAGTCTGGTTCTGTTCTAGGTCAAATATATTTACAGGATTCCCTTTGGATCGGACATCAATGAGGGTTACTTTCCCCAAAAGTCAACAGTTAAGTTCTGAGAGAATGAGAGGTGAGACAAACCTCTGTTCAAGTACCATTTCTTTTTCATCGTTTCATTAAAGCACTTCACATGAGTTATCTCATATGCTGAAACTTCTGAGAAGATTTAGTTATCAGCTTTGTGAAACAGCAAACTCACCGTTCAGTTTGAAAGTTACCTTACTAAGCCTATAATCCTGCCTTGTCGTTAAAGTGAAAGAAACAGCATCACATTAAAACTTAAATGTGGTGGTCCAATAAACACCATTACATTATCCATTTACTTTCACTTGAGGAACTGCAATGCACTAATTTTATTTATGCTTAAGATCTGCATGTTTTAAACATAACATTTAGGAACAGTACATTGCTAGAGCACTAAGCAATAGTGTCTAATCCACTGTATTGTTTCCCAGCAAACAGCCTTGTAGTCTGAACAAAGGAACATGTAAGGGGCATGCAGGAAAGAATTAAGCTCCCTCACCAGCCAGGCTCACACATACAATAATCCTGCTGTGAATCACGTCTTTGTGCGAACCAGAATGACCACAGCTCCAGTGACGGGCGCTTCAGCGGGAGTTACCTTGGCAATGCCATGGCAGCTCTAAACTCGGTGGGGAAAATAATACCTTAAATGCCTTTAGTTTGGCACTTGTTGCAAACATTTGGGGTAAAGAAAACATCAATGATGATTTTCCCTTCTCCGGGATAAATAAAAGGACTATTATTTTTGTCCTTTTCCAAGTTGCTTTTCCAGCCAAGCAACCCCTTTTTAATTTCCAAACATTAAAATAAAAAATAAAAGAAATCTGGAAGACATAACTCCAAGATGCATGACTATTAGTGAACAATATTGCAACTTTGCTGAAAAGAAACTGTGCAACATTTATGTTATAGACACTTGAAACATTATCTTCACATTTCTAAGTGTGGATTTTAAACACTACACCTTACTGCGTAGATCCAAATGTATGTTTACACACTTAAAAGGTGCTATGTATACATCGAACAGAGATGTTTTTTATCAGAAGAGAACGTTAAGGAGACTAATGTATCTGACCTGCTGAGGCCCTCTTCAACTGCATGATTATGTAGCATATTACCGCAGCACCACATGCTGTTAACTATCACTCTTGCAGCTAAAGCATGAGTAACTCCACTAAAAATGTTTCACCCACATCATAAAGAAATGTGATTATACTGCCTTGTAAAAGTATTCCTATCCCTTCAGGGGTTTCTTGCTTTGTTTTTTTGTTTTTTTACAATTTGTCACTTCACAACCACAAACCTCAGTGCATTTTATTAGAATTTTGTATAAAGCGAAAGAGAGACGATTTTCTTTTTTATGTATAAATGAAAATCTGAAACAAGTGGCATGCATTTGTATTAAGTTCTACTAAATCAACCTGTACAACCACAGTTTATTAAAATTGCAGTTGTTGGAGTTGTTCCATATTGTTCTTTCTGCGGATTTTTTTTCTCTCTCTTGGTTTAAGCATTACATATTTCCTTTGGTTTTGGATGCTGTGCAGCTGGAAGGATTTTTGCTCTTTTTTTTGTTAACTTTCAGACAGTTGTTATGATGCGTAACCTTGGCAACAAGGTGGTTTTCTTGTTACAACCAGGACCAGCTGATTAGCATCTCAAAAGCTCAACAAATACTTGAACTACGACCCCAAACCTGAGAAGTGTTAAAAAAGGAGGCTTCCTGGATGCAGAGCAGGACCAAAGAGCAGAGAGAAAAGGAGGAAGTTCAAACCATCTCTTCCCAGGTTTCTAATCATACGGCCAGACAGAAATGAAAGAGTAGTGGCAAAAGCAAATGAGGTGGATTAGAAGAGCTTGCCAACAACTGATGGTGTCATCCAGGATATGTTACTGTGACATATCATCTCTGCTGCCTGCAAAGTGTGCTATTAGCCTGTCATATTTGTGTATTTTGACAATGTTACAGAAGACACTATTACACAGCATCTTACGTTAGACACTTCTTCAGCTTTATTCTGAGACTGACTGGAGATTATTCTTGCCCACAGCATCATCATCCATTGCAACTTTTTGAAGATAATTGGAGGATATGAGTTACAAGTTATCCAAATAAATAAAAAGAATTTTTGAAATGAATTTTGAGGTATGTTTAAATCAACTTTGCACATTGAGATTTAAATTGCTCGACCTCAGTCATATTGGACAGTAGGACTGTGTAATTTTATTGATTCTATGATATTTATCGATATCAATACATTAAATCCTATTTTGAGTTTTATGTCAAATCCACATTAATTAAATGACAGCTATCACACATCACATTTTTTACCCACTTGCACATGTATATTAAACATTACATGTAATGAAACAACCAATTACAATTGATGAAGTAATTAAATGAAACAGATAAATTACATGATCTAATATAAGTGAATGAGACAAAAAAGGTTCCTTTTCCATATAACCAAATACACAAAGCAACTAAACTTTTTGTGGACACAAACATTTGCTTTGTTTAAATTAACATTTAAACACATCAAAGATTATCAGTGAGCTTTAGGTCTAAACTTTGACTAGGTGATTCCAACATAAATATTGTATCTCTGTTTGTATGTTTAGTGTCTTTGTTGTGCTGGAATCTGGACAGCAGTCTTAAACAGTTCTTAAAAAGTGTTATTCTTGCACTTCACTCCATATATTTTCCCATCACATCTGCCCATCTTTGATTAGCATATATACAAAGATGATCTCATCTGAAAAAAAAACACCTTCTTCCAAATATTTTTGGACCATTCCAACACATGGGAATGCTTTGAACCAAACCATTCCCTTTAGCGCTGACTTAATGTTTAGGTTTGTTGTAATGGTGTACCCATAGCCAAGTTTAAATCTTTTGCGGCCTCACAACCATGTACCACTCTGTATCAAATATAATCTTATTAAACTATACTGAAGTATGTAGTTTTAATGTAATAACATTTGAACAAGTTTAAGGGAGTATCAATGATTTTGCAAATCACTGTAACAAAGTGCTTTACTTATGGGCAAAAATGTACAACTTGCACAAAACTATACTAAACAATGACTTTCAAAAATTAGCTTTAATTTCAAGCCCAAACTCATATTAGTCTTTATTCCAGATCTGTAAAGCATTAACTTGATAGCCATGTAAAAGCCAGACCTTGAAATTTAAACAAGCGTCCAATAAATTTGAAACAGTTGTTAAAGTGAAATAAGAGTGCACAGCAGATTTAAAAAGGCTGGGAATCATAAGGCAGAGTGACAATAAGTCCTAAACAAACACCAGACAGAGCAGCACTGAAATGTTGACTCCATCTCTGGCATCAAAACAGCCAGAAAACTCAGAGGGAAAACTGGAAACTGCCACTATATTCAGCAGCAATAAAAAAAGATAAATGTTGACTATTTAAACATGGCTGTGGAGAATGAAGCATCAAAGATAGTTTGAGTGTCAATTAAGCATTAGTTTAAGCATTTTGTCATTTCTATGACGGTGAAAAGCTTTTCAACACACACCTATGACACAAACCATCTGTCATAGCTGTCACACATACTGTCGCTCAAGTCAGTGCTACAAGTCTGAATGCAGGTCAGTCTGGAAACAGACAGTTAAAGCTTTGTATCATATCAGATTAACTTCCCCATTTCATATGGAGAGTAGAGTGAGATTTCTCCGTTTCAGAATATTTTGTTTATAAAGTAACACTCTGTGGTTCCCTTTTCACCTGTCTGTTAGTCGGTGACGGATGATAATGAAGAGAAAGAACAGTGAGGGCAAAGTGCCACACTGCAGATCATTATCACAGCTGCTTCACTAACAGACGCACCAATCAACCAACCAGAGATCAGAACCGGAGAATTTTCTCTCATCAGCACATCACATTCTGAAAAATACTTTTTCTATTAATTAAACTAATCAAAATCAGGAACAACCAACACTTTTTGTTCAATGCGTCATCCATCAACATGCACTCTCATTTGCCGCTTTTGGAAGTTTAATAGGAATCAGATAAAGGTTAGAGAAATATGCTTTGAAACATGGGGATAATCTTGTAAGTCCTTCATTTTCAAAACACTTGCAGCACATTGTTGTCTTTTCTGTGCTATGGTCCTTGGGGAAAATAGCAATTCTGACCTATTCAGTATTTGCCTGGGAAAAAAAAAGTCTGATCTGTGCCTTATCGCCATCACCTCAATCACAAAACGTATCAGCATGCTTGCGATTTGCTCTCCTGTGAGCTGCAAGTGGCAAATAAAAACACAGAAATTTGTCAGGAATGGTGTGGCTCCCATAACAAATGAAAATATCAGATACAAAGAACTAAAGGCACAGCAACACTTAAAGAAGAAGAAGGAATATTCCCCAGTGAATGGCAGCTGGGACGCATCTCCAAACAGAATAAAGCTGGGTAAACAATGTCACTTCTCCAATGCTTTTCACATATACAACATTTACACAATTTTCAATTACATCCACACCACAGAGCAGAACTTAAAACGCAACAAAAACTTAATTTTAAGCATATTAATCATCACATTTTTATTTTAAAAGACTAGTCTAGTTCATGAATGCTGATATTTACACCTGCATCTATCCACTGAGCAAAAGCAGGAAGAAAAAGCACATTTCATTTAGCTGCAAAAAGAAACTGAGCTTTGCTATTCTAACGCCCCAAATGCATGAAAAATGAATGAACATACCTTCATCTCTCTATGAGTCCTCTAGGTGACCAGTGTGAGGAATCCGAGGCTGCAAAAGGGAGGATGGAGATTATGCATTACAGAGGGTGGCCAACTTCAGTCTAGCACAACAAGACACGGTTATGTTATGATGACATCACTTCTTTTGCTACAGTGGTGCACGAAAAAAAATGATAAAAAACGCCTCATTTGCTGTTTTTTTTTTTGTTTTGTTTTTTTTTAATCTCTATTATTATTAAACATCCTGATCTAGCCACCGATCTGTTGCGGGAGGACCAGGGATGGGTGTCTGAGTGTGTGTGCTTGGGCATTCGAGTCACATTCAGAAAGTAAAGCCGTGGCAGGCTGATCACTCTCTCGTTCGCGGAGTGCTTAAAGCCGTTTATGTAATGCCTGGTGTACTGTTGCCAGTCAAGTCAGTCAGACTCGGCTGTCTTGCTCCGAAGAACACAAAGTAACTAGTCGCTGTGTAACATGGAAGTCTGCCCTCCCTTTCGTCGCTCGGCACAGATAACACGGATAATGTGGTCGTTTAATACTCGCTGAGAGCCTCACGGTGCTCTGCCTCCACCGTCTGCACCGCACTGACTCTACCAACAGTACAGCAGAGGGATGACGCCATTTCTGTAGCTGACAGTCGGACAGAAAGGAGGAACACCAGCGCTGAAAATTGCTGGGACCGTACACGCAATTCTCAGCTAGCAAATGCTTAAACATAATTTCCCCCCTCCGACACAAATCTCTTTTGTCTTTTTTTTTTTTACTGTTCATTTTCGCTCTCCCCCTCTCTCTCGTCTCGCTGCTTGCTCTCTGCAGAGTACACACGACAGCAAAAAAAAATTGAGCGATAATAACTCCGTGAAACACAGTCACAAAACCTTTATATAAACATGTCACGTCGTTAAACCGTAACACAGCCACAGCGTTGAGTTAAACAAAGTGAGAGGCATTTGAAAACTCACTTTACTCGCTCTGAAAATGTTTTCTTTATCGACAGCTCCGACATTTCGCTGACTGTTTTTTGATTGAGCTGACAAAGAAACAAGTCGACGGAGCGGTTTGCAGCAAGGTCAAGCCCGAGGAAAAACAAAAGAAAAAAAAAGAAGACTCACATCTTCGGTTCTTCCGACGTTTTATTGTTGAGACAAGAGCCAAGGTCGGCAACAGCCCCGCACTTCTGTGGCTCGGGAATGATCGCGGAGGATACGAGATCATCCGCCCCAGACAGTTCAACGAGAGAATGACTGACCGCCGCCGACAGCGCAGCTAGTCCAGAAACATGTCCGTTTAAACCCGATTATTGATTGATTCCCCCTTTCCCCCCCCACACATTGTTTATCACGCACACAACACTGGGACTTCTCCCCTTGCGAAACGGGATCGCATCAGATCGGGGTTCCTCGATACAACGAGGCAGCCCATCCGCTCCAGCCTACACCGGGACAAGTCGGTCGTGAGAAGCTAGCGACACCGACGGCACAAAAGAACCTCCTTGACAGTGCAGTTTACCTGTTAAACTACGCCGTTGGGTCGCTGGTCGACGACTCGCGTCCCGCAGCCATGTCAAATACACACACGCACACACACACACGAAAAAAACACCTTCAACGAGTCCCCCCCTGATTGTTTCGAGTAATATCACTTCCCAACGTCCGTGACAGGCGCTGCTCGGCTGAAGCCTCCCCGAGGATTCCTCCGCTCAGCAGCAACACAACGCTACGGTTAGCCACGTCCAGAAACACTGGAAACTATTCAACCTCGAAGGAGCATAACCTTTCACTGCGCTCATCAGCCTAATTTGTGCTCACCACAACACAACTTTATCATCAAGTTGTCCGTTCTCTCATTCATTTCCCCCTCAAGCCGCCCCCTACTAAAGTACAGCACACCATTAGTTAACAAGTTAGCTACAGTCACGGTTGGCTTAGTATCAGCAGGGAAGCATGCCAGTAAAATGTTCAAAATAGCGACCGCTTTGACGAACAAAAGCAACACTTACCTTTGCTGTCAAGCTGAGGAACGCGTCTGCTCTTCGACGATAGTGTATTAGTAATCCATAGGGACATTTATGTGGAAAGAATGACAGGATTTAACGTCCGTTGAATCCCGGTGGATGTTGGATGCGGACTGGTAAAAGTGGTTTTCGCTCCGAGCTGCTGTTTGCCTTGTTGAGTAGCTGCTCTAACCTAGCTCTTTCTGTGATCCTCCGCCTTCTGAGAATGATTGACATCGAGAATAATCCCGCCTCTCTTCAAAAGCACGACTGCCCATTGGAGGACACCATAAAACCATACGCCTTCGCGACACAGGATTGGTTGATCCGGGAGAAAAATATGCACAGTAAAGAGTTCGATGTAATCCTACTGGGTGGTTGTCACAATACGAGGGAAAAAAATCTGAAAGACTACAACTCCCACTGTTAACGAATAGGTTTGCTTGATATATGAAGCAGGACGTCCCGATAGTGACCGGAGTGTTCTTACCCATTTGCAAATAGCAAGAAGTGTTAACCGGGCAACATCAAGGAATAAATCCAACACCTATCAAATGACATTTATTTCTCAATAGGTTCTGCGCGTGCGCTTTATCATGGCCGAAGGTTATATATTGAGTTCATCAAAGCTGGCTGTTTTAAGGCTTGACTGTTCTCGGAACGGTGGGTAACATAAGCAGTTCTGCTTAGCATAGCATCCTTCGAAGTAGACACGAGCACCCGGAGCTATAATGGTTTGAAAGTCTTGTACTGAAAGTCATATCGTGTGCCTTAAATGCCCCGGCGTGGAAGTGCGAGGTTTAATTCTGGGAAAGGAAAGAAAGGAATGCTCAACTGGGTCATTTCGACTCGTTTATGTTAGCCCGCTTCCGCTAAGTAATTAGCAGACTGGCTAACCGGAATTCGGGGACGCCTGGTGAGCAGACCGACACACGGCAGCTAAGGTGGGTGGGGTTGGGAACTGTTAATAAATATATATATATAAAGTCGGTAAAACTGTTTTAAATTCTCTCTTATCGGATATAATATGCCAACAAAACTTGCAACAAGAATATAAAACCGTGTTTTTAACGAATTGTCTACTAAATTCCTTGCAAAGTGAAATCTAATTTCTGACATTTAACATATTTTGGTGTTATGTAAATCCTTTAATCTCCCACAAATGACCACAAACTGTTGCATTTAAAGGTTTTTGTGGCTAATTTATCATAATCTGTTTTTGTGAAAAACTGGTCTGCTGAATAAAATTTTTAAAGAAATGATCAAAACTCCTTCACCTTTTTCTGCTCTTGAAATTAATTAAAAACTGAACTATAAAATGTTATTAAATAAAACAGTTTCCACCCACAAAAGATCCAACAGCAGAGGGCTGTTTCTTTTTTTTTTTTATCAAAGGAAACCTACAAATGCAGCAAAATCTTCAGGATTATAGGACTTGACTATCTGTGTAACTAAAACCCAACTACATAGCATTACAGAATATCTCTTTACGTCCTTAAAAAGACAAATTATAGCTTTTGCAGTTTATTATGGAGCAGAATACAGTTAGCTACTTGCGCTTTTGACCTATATTTCCAGTTTGTTGGGTTTCACATGTCCTGACATCTGGTTGTAGATTTTAAGCAATACAAACAGAAACTTTCACTCTGTTGATAGCCCTGACAGTCACATTACAAGTGACATGAAGAGATAAAACTGTTCTGTTAAAGGTCTATCATCAGATGGAACAAAAAGCTTTGTTCTTTTAGATCTTGTCTTTAAATTGAGCAACTAACTGGCCCAGTACAGTCTATGATAATTATTTGTATATATAGTTTGTGGTACACCGTCATGCTTTTATGTAAAATGGCTAATATTCATATCTAATGCTTCTCAAAACTCCCTGAAAGAACTGCATGGTGGGGTTTTAAGATATCTCACTTATAGCCAAATCATGGTGAAATTGTATCTTTAAACAATCACACAACCTAATATAGTTGTATAAATGGTCTTAGCTGAAGATAAAAATGTCATTTCCCATCAGTTTCCCTCATTAAATTGTAATTTATGCATGAAATAGCACAGCTCCACTTCACCATTCTTGGTAACTTGTTTTGTTTATTGAAAACTTTTCAAACTTTAATAACTAGTTTTTACAGCTTTGTTTCCTTCAAGCGCTGCCTTTATGTTCGACGTTCTTTCAACCTCTGCCAATATGGCAAAATGTTTAGTAATGCATTGTGAGTAGGAGGTGACCTTATCATATTTCAATAGACATCACCACACAAAATATACATATTTCTATAACACATCTTTGAAAAGAAAATACAGCACGTCATCCCAGTATTAAGTCCCTCCACTGGCTCAAAAATGCAGAAACCCTGATATTCTTTAAATCATGGCTGAAAACCCACCTGTTTAGATTTTCCTTTAAAAACTGGAACATACGTAATTGATTTAATCTGTATTCCTACTTTTCATCACTTTCCTTCATTATGCCACCATATCTCAATGTTTCTTTGTTTTATGCTTTTATAATTTAAAGCACTTTAAAGCTTTGTTGCTGAAATATGCTATACACATAAACTTGCTGAGAGTTTTGTGCTGAAAAACCAAAGATCACTGAAGATAAACTCAAAGGTCAAATCATGTGTATTCGTGATCTGACCCCTTGCGTAATGGTGGAAAATGACAAGATTGGGAAACAAGGTGTAATAGTTTCACCATCATTTCTGCAGTGTCTCATCTAACCGGCACACTTTGAGGATAATGAGGCTTGAATCTGCTTCGTCTGATTTTCTGTACCACATTAAAAAGTCACTTGTACCTGAATCAGTGAGCTCTCACCTCGATGAGTGGCGCTCAATGCCTCATTTTTCTGAAAAGTAACTTCCTGTTACAAATCCAGAAGATGGAAAGCTGTTTTCTTTTATTTACCATTTTCTGTGATATTCCTGCAAAGAATTTATACAATATTTTTGAGATGAAAAAAAACACACTCAAAAGCATGTTCCACCGAAATTAGTTGCTTGATTAGTTGAACAATAATTAAATAAAAAATTCTAAAATATTACTTTGTAAACAACTGCATTTAATTACCTAAAATATGAAACAATCACTGAAGAGCATTGCTAATTTAAAGCACATTGTCAATGCTTTTATGGTAAAACAATTTGCTCCCAAACTGTCTGTTTATCTGGGTTATGTTTATTCCGGCTGTGATAAATATACACAGATGAATCATATTAGCCTGCAGTGCTTTAAAAAAAAAACACAGCCATCTACTTCAGCTTGTTTTATTTTCCTTTTTTTGTGTTTGTTGTCTTCCAGTTTAAAGGGAGAGTTATCAGGAAGCCATGGATGGCTCCTCTCAACCCGCCTCGGACCGAATTCTGCTAGAACCGTACAAGTACTTGTTGCAGCTGCCAGGTGAGTCCTTTTGTTTTTTGGTGTTTTTTTGTGTACTTAGTTTTTCTAGAATATGTGTCAAACTCAAGATCTGTGGGCCAAATCTGGCCCGCTTTTGTTTTTTATGTGGCCCTCTAGATTCTATACTAAACATTAAGTTTGGTTAAATATTATGTTATCAATCAAATTAACGCAGTTTTTATCTGTTTACCTCTAAATTATATCAGTCAGTCCCTCCAGTTTCTTGCTAATTATCGTGGAAATTTAAGCAATCAACAAATCCCTGTACTTTTTTGTGCTAATATATAATTGGGAGTTTATTGTGAATTTTTCTCAAAAATTGTCAAAAACTTTCTGACTGGGACTAAACAGCTGCCGCAGCCTTAAGTGATATCAGATTATAGTTCTGGATCTATAAGGCAAGTAATAAAAAGTTGCATTTACCATCAAAAATAAGTGCAAATATCGCAAATATTTCCAAATTAATACCACAAACACTTTAACTTTTATTGCAAAAAAATTACAAAAACAATTAAAATTCTGGAGGGACTGAAAAGATATTCAATATTATTTAATTTTAAGAATTCATTAATATTTTTAACAGTTTAACAGATTTTATTAATACAGTCTGGCGCACCCGGGCCTTTAACAGCATTTATGATCTTTATTTGGCCCAAAATTAAAATGAGTTTGACGCCCTTCTCTAGAACATCCCGTGATAAAATACCTCATTGTTAACTCAGTAAAACATTTGTTACTGCTGATGCAACTGGCATGGCGAGTTTTGATTCTGAAGCAAGATGTTGCACAAATAGATGTTTTCAGCCTTGTTTGTTCATTTAAATGACAAGGCTGCCAGTGTAACGTGGTTATTCGGGTAAATTGTCGGATTGTCTGTTGCGTTCAAAGAATACCTGCTGCTGTTTTTGTCCCAGGAATTTCTGAAGGTTCATTCAGTTTTTTTCAGTCCCTCCAGGAAGTTGATTTCAATGATTAATGCAAATTGGAAATTTTGTTGCAAACTTGAAATTCTTTGCAAATCCAACCAATCATATTAATGATTTCTGTATTTCCTTCATTTCTGACCAATCACTGTAACTTAGCTGAATTTTGACCAATTACTTTAGCCTCTTTTTAATTTAGCTTCCTGTTCAGCAATATCTCCTGAAAGCCTAACCTGCAAGATAAAAGCATGTGTGACGCTATACAGTAACATTTACCTTATTTTTTTTGTAAGTCATTTTGAGATGCGCTGTTGGATTTGATTATGTTGTGTATACTAACGCGGGGTATGTCTGCTACATTTCACTCGCTCTTTCTGTATCTGTGCCCTCTGTCCTCCACACTTTTTTTTGGCCGTTGCAACTCATTAATCAGTGAATAGGTCGTAGCATGATTTTCAAAGCCGTCTTTAAACGCACTACGAGCGTACACAGGCTGACCCCGGTTACACCTGTGACTCTGATCATGTCCTGCTGCACAATTCAGCAACTAGCCAGAACCAAAGGACAAAAACTTTGCCTTTTTGTTCCAAACAAACTACTGTATGTACCGTAAGTTGAGTGATGCTAGCAGATAATGTTAGCTAAATGAGTTAATCCATTCCAGTGTATCATATTAAGCTTGATAACAAGAATACTAATGTTACATCCCTTGCTAGTTAGTTTATCCCAGATATATATCCAATCCTATTTGGTTTCTGAATAGAAGTTGTGCTCAATGTTGCTCTCCACATATTTAAAAGAAATCTTTATTGTCACAATAGAGCAAAAAGTCAGGGTGAAGACATTAGACCAGAGGCAGCAGGACGATTATGCAGGGACTTCTCTTTACTTCTCAGGTAAGGACAGAGGAGAAAAAGAAGGAAAGGGACAGTTATGTGCAGCAATTTAAAATTTTTTGTAAGACCATATTTAAAAAAAATATCACAACTTCTGTAATTTTAGGTTGCAACAATCACCAAAAAAGCATTGCAACATTCTGGAGGGAGTGATATAAAAAATATCCTGACTTTTTAAGGATTTTAGATTTAGATGGCATTTTAGCTATTCAAGCCTAAAATGGCATCTGAATGCTAAACATGTTGCAGCAGGGCAAACGTCCTCCACTAATGTCAGTGTCCTCAGTTCACATTTCTAAGAAGGATTTTTTTAAAAGAAGTTGCATGAATGATCAGATGAAACACTTAAAAGCTGAATGGGTATAGCAGCACTTTGCATCAATCTGATGGTTGAATAACCTAAATAACGGATTAAAAACAATAAATATGTTTGTTGTTGAGATCATGTGTCTATTTATTCAATAATTTAGCAGCGGGGGAGTTTGAAATGAAAATATAGCCTTTTTTGTAAACAGCTTTAGATTAAAATGTAATAAAGTTTAAGTAATTAGGCCCTGGAATGAACTTGATTTTAAAAAATGTAAAATACATCTATATTTAATGTGACATGCAATCTTCTGTAAAATCACTTTTTTTCTCCAACTGACAGTTTTGTTGATATTTCAGCTTGTAACACATTAAATTTAAGTTTTAGTTGATCCTGTACACAGATAGCTTACACAAAGTTGTTCTGCTAAATAAAGAGGGACTTTATTTTTTAAATATTTAAATTTAACAACTGGTGACAGAGAGCAAGCTGCTGCAGCAGTTCAACCTCCTGAATCATGAGCCTGTTGTTAAATCTCTTGAGTGAAGTTGAAAGCAGCCAAACTAAAGATTTGACGAACGGTCACGCTCAGCTAAAACCCTTCAATAAAGTCAAATGTCTGTAAAAATTGCCAGCAAGGCATGAGGAATGCTTGCACACTTTTGCAAGAAGCATCACCAGTGAAGCTGTAGGTAAAATGTAGTTTTTACTTCTGACTAGTTAAACAATATATTTCTTTGTTCTCTCTGCAGGAAAACAAGTGAGGACAAAACTTGCCCAAGCATTTAACCACTGGCTCAATGTGCCAGAAGACAAACTGCAGGTGAGAAACGGCGCATTTCAAGTTGTTGCAGGCGAGTCTCAGCGGAAGGTGGGAAGATGATGTAGTTGATTGTTGATGTAGCACTGCTCCATTTATATTTACATGACATGTAGTGACTTTTTTTTTTTTTTAGAGGTTCTTGTGAGGTTTCACGGCTAGAATGCCGAAATTGTCTCATTTTCACACATTTGATTTGAAGTTCATTTCACACTTTTTTGTGCTACAAACATTTATGTTGCTCAGGTGATGAGCAACTTAGAGGAAGCAGGGAGGCCTGCTGGCTTCACACCGGGCTGGATCAGGGCGGGTTAGTTTTTGTGACACTTGTCTGAACTTGTTCAACTAGTCTGGAGGAAATCTGGTTAAAGATCCAATAATGAGCTCCTCCCTTTCTGTGATAACCTGCCTCTGTGTTGAGTAAGTCTCTGTTTAAGCCCTTTATAATCTCCTCAATATATTCTTTTATCACTAAGCTTTATTGAATATTTGATGCTTTACTTTTTTAATCTGAAGTGTTATTTGTTTTCTGCCTTTTCTGCTAAAGGAAATAAAATACTGAAACAGCTATTTTATGGGATTACTTAATATCATAAACATATAACATAGTTTTGGTATATTGGATTCACATCGGTTAATATTTTACCCTCTGAAAGGTGAGGTGTTTTGGTGCTGTTGTGATTTTGTACAAAACAATAAGTCTTTTTTTATTATTATTAAAGGAAGTTGATCTCCACCTGTGTGTGGTTGTGCATTTGTTTTCTGATGGCAGTTGTGTATTTTTACCTTGGTTCAAACTTTTTGGATGTAAATTTTAAAGTTTATCTAATATAGAGAGAATTAAGCTGCTATCGTCACTTCACTTTTTTGTGCCCTCTGCAATTTAATACAATTTATTTTATTAAAAAATGTTATAAAATATTTTTTTGTAATCCTTGTAGTTAGTAAACAGACATTCAGTAGTTACATTGCAGTAATCAATCACCCAGTGACAGAAATCAGACAATATTCCCCAGTAATCATCGGGTAAATTACTTAAAAAATTCAAGATTTTTTTTTATTATTATTATTTTTTGAAGAAACGAAATGCTGCCAATTTTTGCCTGACTTTTTATGAAGGTTGCAGAATTTTCTACATTTATTGAACTAATTTAAAGTGTCTGATAAAGCATCTCAGACTTAAGAGATACAATAATGAGCAGTAAAAGACATTTCTTTCTCTGCTGATATTTTGCAGTTGGTTTCTGTTTAACTCTGACTTTGCTGTCACTGAAGTTTGCCATACTTTGACCAAACCAGCCCTTCATTTAAATATAAGAACATAAAATAAAGAGCAGAGTTAAAAAGTCTCAGAAAAACATAAAGTAGATTTGCAAAATAAGTGTCACAAAACAAAACACCATTATGAGACAGATAAATGTGATTGATAAAAAAAAGCTCCACAATAAAAAATATTTGTAAAATATTTTATTATCTATGGCCAACTTAATTAAAACACTCGCCACACTAAATATAAAAACGCAACTTGCTGACATTTCTATTTTAAGATTTCATCTCCTCCCTAAAGCTAAAATGTTTTATTTTTAGAGTTTTGAGGATAACTAATTACTCATTGGTGACTTAGTCATAGCTTTACACCTGCTGGTGTTTTTGTGGTAAATCCAGTTTCAGCAGAAGCTGGCTGTCATGGTACAGCGGGTAGCTGAGGTTTAAATCTGTATAACAGCTCTGTAAACTCCAGCTGAACCCTTCACACAGGCCGAGAGCTCTCCTCTTGTCATCATTAGTTCACTGCTGCCATGAAGTCGCCGCCATGGAAACAACGGCGCCTTTAGATAGACGGGGCACCGACAGTGGTACAGTGGTTTTCATGTGGCAGCGTGTTTTTTTTTGTTTTGTTTTGTTTTTTTCTGTCGGTGCGCCACAGGTCGTGGATGTTCCCCACGTTTCGTTCGGTGCTTTGAAGCCGTTTGCTTTTCTTTGGTTCTCTCTGAAAAGCGTAGTTGTTTATTTATGGTCCTCTTTCACTTTAAAATCTCTACATGAGTGCATCTGTTGCTTTGGTATGAGAGCTTTTTGTGCTTTTCTGTGACTCACGCGGCTTCTTTTAGTGAATAACTAGGAAGCAGGAGGCGCATTAAGACATGTTCTGTGCTGTGTAGCAACACATGATAAAATTACACCTTTGAAATGTGTTAAATGGATGTAGTGACAAATATTTACTCGTATTTTCTCAGTTTCTGTTATATCTGTATCGGCTTATCTCCTATAGGTCTAGTTTATTCAAAGTTGGTTAAAACACATTTTGGAAATTTGGTTTCAGTATTTTACAGATTTGGGGAAAAACTGTATTAAAGAAAATAGTGTCATTCCTTCAGGAAACTAGAATATGCATTCTAATTGTCAGTTTAAAGTTATCTTTAAAAAAAAAAACAACAATCCACTCTGATGCAATAATATAATTTTAAATTTTTTATGAGCTGCAAGTGATAAATCACCATAATGAATAGAAATAAAGGGTTGATCACATCAGCCTATATGTAATTAATCTGAATATTGTTGTATAGTAAACATTTGAAGAAACGAAATGCTGCCAATTTTTGCCTGACTTTTTATGAAGGTTGTTGTATAGTAAACAGAGTTGCTGAATTAATTTAACTTTTCAATAATATTCAGATTTATTGAATATGACTGATGTATTACAAAAAAGACAATCTAAAATTTTGTCTTTTTTGTTTGATCATTTGCTTAACACTACTATTGTTGCAGATGAAGAAACATTATACAACTTAAACACTGTTTTAACGTTTAAACAATCGAAATAATTAAGTTTCACTCAATTCAGCTTATTTGTATAAAACCATTAAAAACAAAAAGTCTATTCAGTCCAATCATTCATCATCTCCAATTGGTCCCAGTTAGGAAACAATAGAGTCAAGTTCAGTTTATTATTAAATTTTGTTAAAAAAAACTAAAGTTTTCTATCTAAGGAAACTGCAAAATGCATCAAGTCATTGACTTGCAGCTTTCACTTCTCCTAGATGAGCATGTGGCGACAGTGGAGAGGAAAACCTCCACTGTAACAAGAAGAAACCTCCAGCAGAACCAGAGCCTGGCAATCTGCCATGACCGACTTGGTTTAAGAAAATAAAGCAGATTGATTCACATTAAAAAAAAAACCCCACAAAAGTGCTGATGTTAAAGGAAAGTATAAAGTGGAATAATCTCACCTGCATAATGATGAGGGAATGATATTAATAAGAATGACACATTAGCTGTCAAACTTCATGTTTTTTTTATATTGTTCCATTTCCTGAATTACTTCTTTCCATCTTCATTTTAAACATTATATTTTGTTTGTTTTGGTTTCAGATTCTGGTTTTGAAAAACATATTTCTCTAAATCTGCTTGCAGCTAATCATGCAATCCTTACAGAAAGACCGCATCAGTTGACTGGAGTTGATTTGCGCTGTTTTGACGCGGACCATCTTTATCCTGCATGTAATGGTTATCAGTTTGGACTGATTATTCTGAGTCCGCTTTGCAGTACCGGCTCCAGCCCTGTGATTGGTTTAATTAACAGATCACAGCACGAACAGGAACCCAACAAGCTTCTCATTAACTTTTCTTTAAATGTTATTTTATGGGGTGAGACATAAGGTGAGGTTTTTTTTGTTGAGAGTTTTGTAAATGGTGAACTTCTCACTACTTAGAGTCTCTACAGAAGTTCACAACACAGCTGTCTGCTATTTGTAGCACTTAATGAACCAAACTTTAATGCTCCAAAAGACGTATTTGAGTCATCGGTTGTTGCAGCTGTGGTGCGTTGATGACTTAAGATTGGATGCAGGTTCATGCCTTCACATCCTCTCTGTTTGGTTTGCCTGAAATTTTCTGGACAAAATACTTGATGATACAGTTGGACAAAAAAAGTTGTTTTTAGAGATGTAAAAAGTTTTTATTAGGTGCTGCAGAGGAACAGCCTCCATAAGCATCTCTAACAGCAATAATGAAAGTTTAGATGAGCTTTACTGCGTCTACATGCCTGTTTGAAATTAAATTATATATTTTAGTTCATTATGAGCCTGGATGACAAAAACAAATTGGTATTCTTACATAAAAACATTGTGAGATGAGCTAAATTACAAGACACCTGTGATAAAGATTAAACCTGTAGACTTGTGACAATGACAAATCTTAGATGAAAAATTGCAATAAATGATAATGTTGTTTTGAGACCATTTTAAAGTAATATTTTTAAGTAATATAATGGTCTTGGCATAATAACGTAAGTACACCCCCTCAAAGATCAATAAGCTTTAATTTCTAACAAATGTTAGAAGACATTTTAAATATCCAAAATAATAATAAAAAAAGATACTGAAGTCTGAACAAAATTATTTTTAAAAAGGGAATTTTCTCACTCAATCTGGTAGAGATGTGAGAAAAACAATCAATCATGCAAATGAAAAACATTGAGCCTGTTTTAATTTATCATGTTTGTTTTATTGGTTATTACGACAGGCTCATGAATTTAATATGCAAATCTTAGAAGAAATCTTGGTTTTGTCTGCTTATACAGATGTTTTTGCACTAAATGGTCCATTTTGATCAAACACCTCAGCACAATTTGTGCCAGTAAGTTTTAGATTTGGTTCCAAATATATATAGGAATAATCAGATTTGTGTCATTTTAAGAAATTGTGAGTCTGTGCTCATGGTCTGGAGCTTTGATGGAAATTAAGGCAATAAAATAAAGTAGTAATTTGGTTAGATGTTGGTCTAAACGTTTTAAAATCTGGTTCCTGCTTTTGGGATTTCATGGAGATTCAGTTGTACTTTAATGATTCTTTTGCTCTTTGACTCTAACAGCAGATTGTAGCTTTATGCTCACTGATGCTGGAGGGAGAAATGTTGGGACGCTTCCAACATGAGGCGTGTTTTTGTTTCTTTTTGGATAAACTATTTGACAGTGTGGCCTTGGCAATCTGCCCAACCTACAGAGTCTCATCTTTGTCCTGCCAGATCCCATCCAAGCAGCTTCCACCAGCGGGACACACCGCTCGTCTTTTCAGTCATCAGCGAACCTGATGGTAACCCACAAAGCTCAGACTCCAACAAGATTTACAATTAGGATGTCTTCCTGATAGACAGAAAAAGGTTTATTTACAGATTTCAGGTGTCTACCTGCAGCAGATGCTGTTCAGACTCACAAAAAGATGGAAGTTGCAAACACATTTCTATATTTAGCGCTGATGTTTTGGCTCTTTACAGCAAGTAAGCTAGATGTCTAGCATCCCATTAGATGCTAGATATCTAAAGGGAATCTCTCATCAGTAGGTCTTTGCTGAGCTTTTTGATGCTCTGCTGGAAATTCAGTGTCAAAAAATGTAGACATGGCGCCATCTGCTGTATCATAGTTGAACTGCACATTTTAAACAAAGCATCTGTTTCTAACAATGTTAGGAAGTAGGGATGAAAGTTACCAATTGAGTTGATCTAAAGTTGGTTGATCTTACCCATCGACTATTAATTGATAAGCAGCTATTTTCTTACAAAGTTTTCTTTGGTGTCAGGCGGACTGACTGTCTTTTCATTGGATAAAGAGCTAGTTTTTTATATGAATTTAGCAAAATAATTTAATTTTAACACTATTTTGTCCACTGCATTAAATACTTTCTGAATAAGCAGATAATTGTGGTTCTTGTTTTATTAAACTTAGACATATTTATGAAATATAACAAACAATAATTTGTTGGGTTGATGAAAATAATTAAAATATGCAAGATGCTTAATTCCCCATAAATAGAGAAATGTTTATACTGTGGTTGTTCTTAAAGATTGTTAAAACTTTGCTCCATAAAGTGCATTAACTCAAAATCAACCTTGCTCATTGCCATCATGTTTTCTTCCCATTATGTTAAATTTTTTCTCCATTATCTCCTCCACTTTTCAGTCATCACATCCTAACCTTCATAATGCATCAGTAATTTTTAAATGAGAAGTTGATGCTGCTTCATCATATAGCTTGGCTGAATGAGCGTTATTAAGGTGAATGTTAAGGAGCTAGTCGAGTGTTTATATTTCAAAACGGATGAAGTGTAGTTTGCATCCTACACTAGACTCTGTTTTGAAAGAGTTGTACAAACCACCAGACAGTAATGCAAGTATTCACGTACAAATCAGAAAGTAGGCATAGATGCAGAAATAAACTAAAATAAAATCAAGGAAATAATTAAAAGGAAAATAAATATATTAAAAAAACCTCACTAAAAACACAGACTACAAAGCTGATAAATTCTGGTCTACAATAACACATTTCTTAGCATTAGGATTCACTATTTAAGGGCTTTTACATAAAATAGAAACTGATGTTTATATTTTAAAACACACACAAAAAACAGCTTTTCTGACATTTGGACCATTTCTCTTTCCCTGTCTGGTATTGTCCTGCCATCTTTTTCTGTATAAACTGATTCAGCTTAAGGATGACAGGCTGCGCCCTCTGCTGGATGGTGGCCAAACTACAACACTAAAAGGTCTAAGTGGATGTTATCAATCAGTTGGAACTACCGGTAATTTTAATCCAAATAACCATTAATCGACAGTTGTAAGTTGGTTAGGGTCCATATTGGGAGTTATATTGTTTTTTTTTCTGTTGTTGCTCTGGTGAATTTTACATATTGAGATGAATCAACAAAGATATTTGTGTCTTGCTCAGGTGATCATTGAGGTGACAGAGATGCTGCACAATGCCAGCTTGCTGATAGACGATATCGAGGACAACTCCAAGTTGCGTCGAGGCTTCCCGGTAGCTCACAGCATCTACGGCATTCCCTCGGTGATCAATTCGGCCAACTACGTGTACTTCCTGGGGCTGGAGAAGGTTCTGATCCTAGAGCACCCAGAAGCCGTACGAGTGTTTACACGCCAGCTGCTGGAGCTGCACCGCGGCCAGGGCCTGGACATCCACTGGAGGGACACCTATACCTGTCCCACCGAGGAGGAGTATCGCAACATGGTGCTGCAGAAGACCGGGGGCCTCTTCGGTTTGGCCGTGGGTCTCATGCAGCTCTTTTCAGACTGGAAGCAGGACCTCAAGCCCCTCCTGGATACTCTGGGACTCTTCTTCCAGATCCGGGACGACTACGCCAACCTGAGCTCTGACGAGTACAGCGAGAACAAAAGCTTCTGCGAGGACCTGACTGAGGGGAAGTTCTCATTTCCCACAATCCACGCCATATGGTCGCGCCCGGAGAGCACCCAGGTGCAGAACATCCTGCGGCAGCGCACGGAGAACATGGACATCAAGAAGTACTGCGTGGACTATCTGGAGAAGGTGGGATCTTTTGCCTACACCCGTCAGACCCTGCAGGATCTAGAGGCGGAGGCTTACCGCCTCATCACGGAGTTAGGAGGGAACCCTCAGCTGGAGAGCCTGGTCAAACATCTCAGCCGCATGCATAATGAAGCAGAGGCTTCAGCAGAGTCCAACAGAGAGACACACTCCAGCCAAAACTACTGACAGACACTCCCTCACACTCCTGCTTTCCTGAACTCAGAAGATGCACATTCCTGAAAAGCTCCAAACTAACCGTTGTGACGGCAGGCGAGCTCCAAGTGTGGCTTAAAATATTACCCATGGCTAATTCTTACATCTGAAGTGCTGCAGTGCTCTCAGGAATAAAAATTAAGCAGCAGAACTGCAGTCAGTTTCTGCTTTACCACTTGACAAGATTATTTTAAAAAAAAAAAAAATCTTGAAAGCCTTTTCTTCTGATGCACACTCCAGTGGATCTAAGTGCTTTTTGTTGGTTCCAGTTAATCCAGTTAATTGAGTGAATGTTGTTTTTGATTTAAATCTCTAACTGGAGCCGAATTTGTGTGATTTGAGGTCCCATAATGGCTGAATCAGCAGGGAGTCGATACAGCCCTTCAGAAAAACAGCCGTGTGACTGTTTGTTCTGATTGTTCTGTAACAATGATGTTAGTGACTGTTTCCACGCAGTCGTCTCACAGCACAAATCCTCACAGCTACTGTGATGCTCACATATTTATACTGCTGTATCCTCGGATCTTGTTTGAATTTCTTGAATAAAAAAATGTTTAAATCTAAATGAGTTATTTGTCTTGTTTTATAAATCTGTTCTCACTGCCATGAAGTCTGGTTTATTCGAACTCTGGAAAAACAGCGCCATCTTTTGACGACTGGGCCATTAATTTTACCTAACATAAATTAGTCCAGTGTATGAAAATAGGAGAATTTGATGCGTTAAAATGTTGGCTAAAAAATAAACTTTTTAATAATATGTAACAAATCTGAATAATTACACTGGAGTTCTACAACAGAATGACAAATTAAATTAAAATAGATCTGTTTTTCTTGTCATTATGTTAAAAATTTGACTTTTTTTTCTTCATAAATTATAATTTGCAGATCTAAATGTGGAGTTTACAGACTTTATTTCTCATTTTATAATCTGAAAGATGGATCTGAATTTCTGAAAAACTCATATTTTGATGATTTATACATAGATAAATCTTGAAATTTTAGTTCAACTCAATAGTCAAAACACAAATTTAAAATAAAGTAGAAAAATATGGAAATTCAGATCTTTTCTAATTAGCTGGACAGAGGATCCTTATCTAATTTTTTTTTTCCTGATTTGTTTCCTAGAAAGGGCTCACTAACCAAAAAAACTGATTTAATTAATAATCATCCAGTCAATATTTTTCTAATATTTTAAATTAAGTTGGTCCCGATGTCAAAATTACACATTACAATACTTTTTTCCTGGAATGAAAAATATTTAATCAAACCCAGCGGCATTCATTTCTGATTTGTAATGGGAAAACAAATGTGAACACAGTCAAAATCTGGAAAACGAGTCTTAAAAATTCCATATTTTCAACCCCAAACAGCCTTGTAAACATCCTAGCAGTTTTTTCTGTAATCAAGAAAGAGCAGCTGAAATAAATCACTAAAAGCCCAAAGTCAATGACATTCACGCCTCTGATGAGTGGATTTAACCTTCTAACCAGAACTGTTTTTGTTTCTCAGGCAGCTCGCCGTCTACCTCCGTTTGAGGAGCTCTGACTACCAGTGAGCAGAGATAAAGACACCCGAGGTTTTCTTGGACTTTTGTCCTTGTGTTGGTCACAATTCATCTAAATCTGACATTATCTGCTGTCTCTGTTAATTTGAGTTTCTCCCTCAGCTGCTGAAAGAAAACACAGTCCTGTTGATAAAGCCTATCTGTCCCAGACAGCTCTGTTGACTCACTGAAGCCCCAGCTCTTGACAGCTGCAGTTCAATTAATCACGTGTGTTTTTTGGATTGCATTGTGCTGTCACATCTATTCATCAAAATGTCAACTTCTTGAAAATCTTTGTCCCTGCTAAGAAGTTAAGAGCCGCAGGAAAGCCCGATGCAAATGAAAGCCTGATTCGATAAACGGAGAAGAAAAAGCATAAAGTCGGTTTTGTAGATCTAACTTAAGTCCATGACATAAATCAAAGCTCTCTCATGGCTTTCATTTCTCCTCTCTGGGTTGTGAGATTGATTTTTTTTTTCACCCACAGAGTCTGAGTTGTGTTTGAGAAACAAACAGAATAGCTTTTGTATGAAGAGTCGCCGTCTCCCTCATGCTTTGGATTGTTTCTCTCTGAGCTCTGTCTCTGTATCGCTCAGATCCAGAATGATATAAAAAAAAAAACAACAACCTTGATTTGGAGGGTGTAAACAGACTTGTCTTGTTTTTACTGTGTTTTTGTTGATTCTGCAGAAATTTCAAAGTCCTGAGATGTTGCCATAGTTTTTACAGTTGGTTTTTTTTGTACACTTCCACGCTGGCAGAAAGACAGTCGTCCTTCCATCAAGGACTTCTGAGCTGTTCCTGGCAGGGCATTGTATTCCTCTTCAAACCGGCTGAGAAAATATGAAAAACATGTCCATGACAGCTGAATGGTTTCAATTAAACCAACTTCCAGTTAAAACCATGTTCTGTCATTGCAGCTGAATAAAATACGCTTTAAATGACAGAATTATTAGTTTGCTGCAAGCATCCAATTATGCAGCGTGCAGCGTTTTGTGGGGTTGATCCCTGAGGAACCTCTGATTTCCATCTACTTCTTGCTCTCATCATAAAGCCATTTGTCCAGTGACAGCCTTTTTTTTTTTTCTTTTAAATTGGCTTTTCGGCCAGAACGACGGCTTCACAGCAACAAAAGATTAAAACTGTTGGGAAGCATCTTCTGCCTGCAGATTGGTGGCACTTGTGAGTGACAATAACAGCCAGCAGGGCTGACAAAATAAGCCCACAATGCCCAAGCTCGTGCTAATGAGTAAATGTGTCACACTAATGTCAAAAAAGAAACGTGCAGGAGTGGAGATCTGCTGCTGGGGGTCAGACTCTGTGTCAGGAGAAGAGTTCAAGATGGTGGGATGAGAAGAATGGATGGATTAGGGCCAGAAACTGCAATAAAAACAGAAATAAAATGGTATTTCTTTAAAAATGACAATGGAGTCCCTATAGTAGATATTTAAATTGTATTTTTTCAAAAGGTTGGGTGATATTTGCAGCTCTAAAGTTTTAATCAAGCAAATTTAGGGCAAGAAAGTCGTTCTTTGGATTCTAAATACAATAAGTCAGGTATGATCTGTCGTAGTGAAGAAAGAAGTGAGACCAAAAATATTTTTTTTTCATTTACCAGTTCGTCTAAATTTCTAATCATGAGTAGATATTAAATCATACATCTGTTCATACCAAGAAAATAATAATTACAGGTGTTTTTTGTTATTTATTTGGATCCCCATTAGCCATTAGCCGTAACATTGGCTACGCTTTCCTGGATGGACATAATAATTTTTTTTTTTTTTTTTTTTTTACAAAAACAGTAACACACATTTAATACAACTTAGGACATTGATTCATAGATGTACGATTATAACACTATATAATAAAATAATTAAGCAGGGCTTTTTTTAAACTAGCATTTGCTGTATTCAAAACAGATGAAGGAAACGAGATCCATGTTTTCATTCCTCTAAAAAAGTATTTTGTTGAGCATTCCTATTGGAAGAGTAAAACAACCTTTTAAAGTATACCTTGTATTAAAATAAAGTGTAGCTAAATAAAATATGATTGTATAAAACAGTCATTTATATAAACATTTATATAGCACCAATTCACAACAAATGTCGTCTCAAGGCATTTCAGTTTAAACAAACAGTATCAAACAGTACAGTATGATTAATTAATTATTCAAAGCAATTTTAAAAAGTTTCTAAATAAGGAAACCCAGCATAAGAAATGGCTCCTATGTGGGTTCTTGGGAATTAAAACCCAAAATTAGATTTTTTTTCCCCCAGAAAATCTTTCCAATAAGACTTAATTTTTGTGCAGGACCAAAAACTGTGGGTGTTGTTTCCCACCTGCAACCCCTCCAACATCGAGACGTATTTAAGCTCCCATAAATACGTCTCTAGCATTTTACAAGCACATTTTTCCAACTTAACTATCACCATTTGTTTTGAGGAGGAAGTTGAAGCAGCGGATTCACAAATATTGCCCTTATCCAGCTCTTTTTCCCAATATTTAGCATTTCAAGAACACTTACCTAAACTGCTAAAATATAAAATATTTAGAGAATCATCTTTAAATTTCACCAAACAACTGAGGTTCAGTTTCCAATATTCATGTCAGTCTTGTTGTGAGAGTCGTCGGTGCTCCCACAGCAACACATGTTCTCATGCATAATTCTACCAGCTTCCAAAAACCCTCACTGCGCCTGCATGTCCCATCGGGCTTGAAGAGGAAAAACAAAACACTTCCCACCTGCAGCTACTGTAACGTGTATAAATCTGTCTTGTTACAGCGAGATTTTACCCGTGACGTTCAGATTATTCACCATGGGGAGCTTTAGAGCACACAAACAACAGGACAGATGACAGATGTGTTTTATTGTTTGAGGCTCTGATGGGGAGCTTAATGGCACCATCAGTCTCATCTCAGCTGGGATTTAGACTTCTCTGACAGAAATCCTGTGTTTCAAAAATGGGAAATGGGATTTTGAAGAAGTAGTGTTCACCGGGTTGGAGAGGTCTGATAAAAGATGCTCTCCGGGTGCATTAAGGGGAAGATGTAGGGTCCAGTGCTTTTGGAGAGGGCTTATGTCTGCTGCATCAATTTTCTTTTCATCAAATCCATCACTTGAAAACCTCCCAACCAAATGCAATGGAAAATGGCCCCAGCCCTCAACTGTGTCCATTTGACACGATGACATTTCTTCTTTACAGCGTCTCGCCACCCTGAATGTCCTCCCCCAGCAGAGCCATCAGTTTGTTCATATCGTACATAGATCAGCATTATGCCCACACTCCATGTCAACACACCACAGAAATGCCACTTTTGCTGTTTTACAGCCACCATTAATATTTTTTTTCATAATTGTTGCAAGTTTTGTTTTTTTTTAAAGGGACATTACACATTAACTAATATTTACATACAAATAGAGATTATTACAATGGCATATTAGGGTCTCTGTGGAAAGAAAAAAATGAGTATAATTCTGAAATGTTTAGATTAATCTCAGAAATTTTCTACAAAAAAAATTAGGATATTTCTGAGCTCCAAAAGTTGAACATTTTCAAGTTTTTCCTAAAAATTTGTTGAGATCAATCTAAACATTTCTGAGTTTTTTCTAGCAATTTTTTGATTTGTCAAACTCAGAAAACTAAGTTTTTTCTAGATATTTTTTTAGGACAATCTAAAAACTTCTGTGTTTTTTCCTAGTAGCTACGTTTTTGTTTTTGTTTTTTGACATTGGCAGCTAGGTTGATGTATATATTTAAAAACGAGAAAAAGCAGCCTCAGACTACTGCACAAAAATAACTCCCCATAAAGGAAAAAATGAGGTAATTGAACTTTTTCTTTTTTTGCAAATTGGAGTCTATAAGTTGAACAGCGCTAGCACAAGGATAAGCTTTACGCTAAGCTAAACAGGCTAATCACTGCATAGTTTTCACAAGCTAACCCGATCCATGTGTTCTGTTTGGGTAAATAAATACGTTTTGTTGTTCTAATTTTGCCAAATGTTCATTGTTATCTACGTCCACTGTATTTAGTGTTATTGACATTGAATTCATTAAATGCTCTTCTTTGTTTTTTGGGGGGTTTTTTTAAGTTAACGCATTTAGTTCGGAACTCAGTGGAGCGGAAGTAATGCGGACTATTTTGAGTGTGACACAAGTGAGTAGGAAAAAAAATACATTTAAGTAAAGCATGTGCTTCTCTTACTGCTTGCTTAAGTTTACAAAGGACTCATGTGTCATGATAAAGTTGTGCTAAGTCCAGTTTCTGACCCGCTGGTTGAGAAGTGTAACTAAAAGTTGACCGTTTGGTTACCGCAGACAATGAGGTGCGTTCAAGTTGTGTCTGTTCATTTGAGTTTCCATGTAAACGTGAGGAAACAGGCATGTTATGTTTGTAACATACTGGGTTAATGTTGGTCATTATGTTACTTATAAAGCTTGTTACATAATGTTTGCATGATTTGAAGTTCACTGAATATATAAGAAAGTAATTATTGGTTGCTCTTTAGGGACTGCAAAATTTATAACTCATTTTTATTGTATTAGTTATCATGATGGGTATAAACAATCTCTAAATAAAAACTTGTCCTACTGGTGACTGACGAGGGTAACGTTTAGATGAAATTGCCACTGTAGTGTGCCACCCTTCTACAGTTTGTGCCCCCCTAAGAAAAAAAAAAAAATCTAGACACGGCCCTGCAGCTGTTTCCAGGAATCTCATCATCAGGCAGATGTGCTAATTCGCGATCCTCCACAGACTGGATGACTGTCAGTAATGGCTGGGCTAATTATCTCTCACAAACAGTATCGCAGTAAATCTGCAAAGTTCCTGCAGCAGGGGTCAAGTGCGCTTATGAAACTCGCTCAGCGGTTCCTTCACTTCCTCAAAGTGTGTAATTACGTCCACCATCCAACAGCCGACCTTTCACCCAAACGTGTCATGGAGTCGATCCAAAGTGTCGCACTCCTCGCAGCTGTGTTCTGCAAATGTTTGCAGATAGTGGCAGCCCTTTTACCTCACCCTCCAGCGTATTGTTGCTGCTGTGGAAAAGAGTCTGGGAGCTGTGGGAGGGATTTCAAACTGTTTGCCCCAGTAGGATAGAGCCAGCCGTGTGTCTAATAATATCGCCTTGAATCCTGTGAATCAGAACCAGTTAGAAATGGTGGGTCTTTTGGATGCTGGCTGTCATGAATAAATGATTTCCTCTTTGATTTTTTGGTGCACACAGAGGAAGAGCTGACTGACAGGAGTGTGTAGCACTCCATGAGGAAAATCTGGAGTTGTTTGAATGAGTATGCAGATGCATGGCGCTCCATAATTCCCTTTTTCCTTTCTGGGAAGGCTGAGCTTAGTCGTCATTTCATTACTCTCTGACAGAAGCACAATTTCCCTCTAAATGCACCATGTATTTAATTCCTACTTGACTGGGAGTTTTCTATTTTGCTTCCAAGGATTTTGATTCTCCTTAAATCCTTAAAAGTGGCCTTGATTAAACAGAATAGGTATTTTGTTTATTAAGAGATTCATGAAGGACATTAAAATGGATTTGTCATACTTTGTCTGCTTTTTTTGTTTGTAATCTCTCCAGTCCTCATCCTTGACTACGATATCAGAGGTGGATACTAGCTACATTTACTTGAGTAACATTTTTGAAAAAAAAAATGCATTTTTATGAGTAGTTTTTATACAAAGTACTTTTTACTCTTACTTGAGTAAAATTTCTGTATATTCTGAATGAAGTGCAAACATATTTTATAATCAAAAGTTCACTTTTTTAGTTAAAAAGAAGTTTTTGTATTATGTTATTTTCTGTCTACCGAGTCTGGTGTCACTTTTCAAGGTCAAGTGAATATTCAGTAAACGCCACATATTGCGTTTTATGCAAATTACTTGTTTAAACAAATTTTACGGTTTTTTTTTTTCCATTTTATTTTTTATTTCATTCACTCAATAATAAATAGGAATAGTCAACTAAAAGAATGAAAGAAGTATAAACTTATAATACCTGCCCCTCATTCACTTAAATTAAGTATTCAGCTCAGACTATTACATATTTCAAATATACAAAAATACACAAAACATCAGCGTGTTCAATGCCATACTGCGTCATCACATTGATTTGCAACTTTCTTTTAAACACAGACAGAAATTTAGTTTTTTTTTTTTCTCACTGTCAAGATTGTTCCACAAAATGACACCTTTAATTGAAATGCATCTTTCCATCGTCACAGTTCTGAATCTGAATTTTTGGAAAATCTCAGTTCCTTTTAAATTGTATTTGGTTTCTCTGTTTACAAATCTGCTCTGGAGATTGTTTGAAATAAATCAGGAAATTTAGAAAAGTGTTTCTTCAGCTTAAAATACGGTATTTTGAAATGTTGTTTATGCATTTCTTCATTTTAGTCTTAAAATATAATTTCCACATAAAGATTTAAAAATCTTAAATCAGATATTACTCAGTACTTGAATAGCCTTTTCACCAAATAGTTTTTTTTTTACTCTTGAGTAATTCCTTGAATGGCTACTTTTTACTTTCACTTGAGTAAAAACATGTTGAAGTAGTTCTACTTTTACTTGATTACAATTTTTGCATTATTTACCCACCTCTGGACAACATGTACATAAGGTAAGGTGGACAAGATTAAGACATAGGAAGAATAATCATGTTTAAAACAAAAACACGTAAAGCACATGAGCAGTATCTGATAAGCAGCGTCTTTAAGACGTAAAAAAAAGATCAGACAAAGCAGAAACAGGACCAGAGATGTTTTCTCTACTGTATGCCAAGTCTTCATCTAACAGCTCTGAGAATCAGCTTGTTTGTGCAAAAATACAATTTTCTCTCTGTCAGACTGTTATCTTTGGTATTTTTTTTAGAGATTGAGCTGGAGAAATGGGAACATATTGTTGCTTTGAGACAGGCTGTTGGTACCAGAGGGCCCCAATATCCAATTTATTTATTCACTAGTTCTTTGCCAAGTTGTCAGTTATGTGTAGCCACAGACACTACTTCATTTTTGAGCTTAGGGACATTATTTTCATTCCTGAATGATACAGTGCCTTACATGAGGATTCAGTTTCCTTGGTCCTTAATTATTTGCTGTGTAACAGCAATGGTGGTGCAGCTGGTAGCACTGTTGACTTGCAGCAATGTTCCAAAGATAAGCGGAGATAAACAATGGATTAATGGATGTTACACTGCAAAAACTAAATCTTAGCAAGTAATTTTGGTCTAGGTTCCTCTAGTAAGGCAAAGCTAACTTACAAGTAACTTTTCAGCAAGATATAGGAGCTTGTTTTAAGAAAATAATTCCTAAATATTAATGATAAAGTACTAATTCCACTGAAAGATTATGTCACTTATAACAAGATATTTTCTTGACACCAAAAACATAAACTTACTGCTAAACAATAAGCGCTTGAGCTGATTTTAGAAGCAGTAGAGACCCAAATGGAAGTATAAAAACATGCAAAATGTGAATTTTGCATAACAGAGCAGCACTGTAAAAGGGAGCTTACACCAGTTTACACACTTCAGATTTTTTACTGAATACTCCTCTCTTCGTCAGAATTAAATACTACTTAGTGTTGCTCTGCCACACAGAAAACCAGTAAGGCTTTTGACAAAACGTGGAAAAGCTCAAGGGATATGAAGGTAGAGAAAGGTGAATTAACAAAAACACATTCATCTGAAAGTCGTCAGGTACCGCCGGACGAGAAAAATGAAGCAAAATATCAAAGAAACCTTTTAAAAGAGCTTCAGAGAGCATGGAGGGAACTATGAAGAGGACTTCAAAAGACTGCAACAAAGTCTAGCTGCTCAAAAAGAAATGAGGGACCTTCTGCTAGTAGACGTTATTAATCAAAGTCACGTAACTGCATTTCCTCTGAGCAGATTAAAGAAAATTAGTTTTAATCATTGGTTGACGTAAAGCCTCCTGTGTCAGGAGGATCTTTTCAGAACAAGAGAAAGTCGTTTAGAAAATGAGGCTAAAGATATGAAATGCTGCAATTCAGTTTACATGAAAATGATCTTATTTGATAGTAAACAGTTAATATTATAATAAACAAAGAACTGCATAAAAGGATGTGAAATATGTTAAGACGGTAAAAAAACAACAACCTTGATACAGTTGAAACCAGATGTTTACATGCAGCGAATAAAAAGAAAAATTAAATGAGACCAAACTTTTCTTGATTTAGGCCAGACAGAATTACCAAAATTATTTATATTTGCTAAATGCCAGAAAACTAAGCAAGAACATTTTTTAGAGAATTTTTCTGCAACTTTCTTTGAATTCAGAAGTTTACATTTATCTAATCAGTATTAGAGATAACTGTCTTTTAAACTGTATGACTTGAGTCAAACCTTTTGGGTTTAATAGTGTACAGAAGTTCTGGTCGATTCCTTCTGACAGAACTGGTGGAACGGAGTCAGATCTACACGCCTCTTCAGATCTACCCACAAATTCTCCAGGATTTTGACGGCCGTGTCAAAACATCGATTTTGTCTTTACGCTACTTTATAATTTACTGTCTGAATGTTTAGGTTTATTGTCCATTTGGAAGACCAAAGCTTTAACTTTCTGGCTGATGTCTTTAGACGTTGCGTTAATATTTTTGAAGTGCACCAGTTCCTCCTGCAGACAAGCAGGCCTGCAACACAATGCTGCCACCTCCGTACTTGACAGTACAACCGTCACCATTATTCCTCCAAATGTAACTATGGTCATTAAGTCCAAACAGGTCCACTTTAGTTTCATTAGACCACAGGACATGTCTGCAAAAATTGAGATCTTGGT